>JADBJO010006292.1:119277-129277 GCA_016801955.1 Conus betulinus | reverse complement strand
TTTTAATACATTCCTTGCATTTTCTCACGCCGCCCATTTGACTTAATTTCATTTGCGTTGTCAAGACCGCCATTCCTACATACAAATCGCTTATCCTGTTTACACCCTTCGTTTTTGTATGCATTTGATTGTCTGTTCCAGTACACTCCGCTTTGCAAAGAGCCATATGATTACACTCCGTTTTACAAACAGCCATATGATTATACTCCGTTTTACAAACAGCCATATGATTATACTCCGTTTTACAAAGAGCCATATGATTATACTCCGTTTTACAAAAAGCTATATGATTATACTCCGTTTTACAAAAAGCCATAAGATTATACTCCGTTTTACAAAGAGCCCACTTGCTGTTATGCTTTAACATATGATTATACTCCGTTTTACAAAGAGCCATATCATTATATTCCGTTTTACAAAGACCCATATGATTATACTCCGTTTTACAAAGAGCCATATGATTATATTCCGTTTTACAAAGAGCCATATGATTATACTCCGTTTTTACAAAGAGCCATATGGTTATACTCCGTTTTACAAAGAGCCATATGATCATATTCCGTTTTACGAAAAGCTATATTTCATTTCACTTATCTGCCTCTTAGATCACTGTTTTCTACGCAAACATCTCCCTGCCCCGTCAAGTTGTTTGGTTTACGACAGCGTGGCGCTATAGCGGGGACCCCACGCATTGAGGGACGGGAAGGGAAGGAGAGGAAAGGTGGCGGGATAGGTGTGGGGGTGGAGTATGATTAGACCACAGTGAAAAGAGAAAAACGGTACTAGGTACAAAGTGCAGCCCGTCTGTGCGCTAAACGTAGACCACCCCTACTAGGGAACTGAATGGGAGAGGGACATAGAAAGAGGGAGAATAGATAGATAAAGAATGTGAGAAGATTAGAGATACAGGGAGAACAGATAGATAAAGAATGAGAGAAGGACAGAGAAACAGAGAGAATAGATAGATAAAGAATGGGAAAGGGAAAGAGACGAAAGGAGAATAGATAGAGAAAGAATGAGGGAGGGACAGACACACAGAGAGAATACATAGATAAAGAATGAGAGAGGAAAAATTTGTAGGGAGACCAGATAGATAAAGAATGAGCGAGGGACAGAGAAAGATAGAACGAGAGAATAGATAAAGAACGAGAGAGGGACAAAAAAGAGACAGGGAGAATAGATAGATAAAGAATGAGAGAGGGACAGACACACAAAGAAAATAGATAGATAAAGAATGAGAGAGAGAGGATAGAGACACAGTGAGAATAGATAGATAAAGAATGAGACAGGGAAAGAGACATAGGGAGAATAAATAGATAAAGAATGAGACAGGGAAAGAGACATAGGGAGAAACAGATAGATAAAGAGAATTGACAGGGAAAGAGACATAGGGAGAATATATAGATAAAGAATGAGACAGGGAAAGAGACATAGGGAGAACAGATAGATAAAGAATGTGACAGGGAAAGAGACATAGGGAGAATATATAGATAAAGAATGAGACAGGGAAAGAGACATAGGGAGAATAGATAGATAAAGATGAATGTGACAGGGAAAGAGACATAGGGAGAATATATAGATAAAGAATGAGACAGGGAAAGAGACATAGGGAGAACAGATAGCTAAAGAATGAGAGAGGGATAGAGACATAGGGAGAATAGATAGATAAAGAATGTGACAGGGAAAGAGACGAAGGGAGAATAGATAGATAAAGAATGAGACAGGGAAAGAGACATAGGGAGAATAGACAGATAAAGAATGAGACAGGGAAAGAGACATAGGGAGAATAGATAGATAAAGAATGAGAGAGGGAAAGAGACATAGGAGAGAACAGATAGATAAAGATTGAGACAGGGAAAGAGACATAGGGAGAATAGAAGATAGATAGATAAAGAATAGGGAGAACAGGGAAAGAATGAGACAGGGAAAGAGAATAGGGAGAATAGATAAATAAAGAATGAGACAGGGAAAGAGACATAGGGAGAATAGATAGATAAAGAATGAGACAGGGAAAGAGACATAGGGAGAATAGATAGATAAAGAATGAGACAGGGAAAGAGACATAGGGAGAATAGATAGATAAAGAATGAGACAGGGAAAGAGACATAGGGAGAACAGATAGATAAAGAATGAGACAGGGAAAGAGACATAGGGAGAATAGATAGATAAAGAATGTGACAGGGAAAGAGACATAGGGAGAACAGATAGATAAATAATGGGGGAAAGAGACATAGGGAGAACAGATAGATAAAGAATGAGACAGGGAAAGAGACATAGGGAGAACAGATAGATAAAGAATGTGACAGGGAAAGAGACATAGGGAGAACAGATAGATAAAGAATGAGACAGGGAAAGAGACATAGGGAGAACAGATAGATAAAGAATGAGACAGGGAAAGAGACATAGGGAGAATAGATATATAAAGAATGAGACAGGGAAAGAGACATAGGGAGAACATAGAGATAGAAGAATGTGAGAAAGAGACATAGGGGAATAGATAGCTAAAGAATGAGACAGGGAGAGACATAGGGAGAACAGATAGATAAAGAATGAGACAGGAAAGAGACATAGGGAGAATAGGGCACTAAAGAATGAGAGATAGATAAGAAATGGGAGAACAGATAGATAAAGAATGAGAGGGACAGGGAGACATAGGGAGAACAGATAAAGAATGAGGGGAGGGAAAAGATAGATAAAGACGTAGGGATGAACAGACATATAGATAAAAATGACAGGACAAAGAGACACAATAAAGAATGAGAGAGGGAGAAAGACACGTGGGGGAAAATGAGAGAGAGGAAAGAGACACAGAAAAGAACAGGAGACACACATTGATGGAGGATTGATGGAGCCACAAAGAAGACAGAAATGAGAGAATAGGAGAAAAGAATGAGGGGGGAACACAGACTTATAGATAATGAGAGACAAAGAAAAGAACAAACACGGGAGACAGACATATTGGAAATGAGACACACATTGATGGATGGATTGATGGAAAAAAAGACACAGACATGAGAGGGATAGATCGTCATACAGACTTATAGATAATGAAAGAAGAAAAAAAGACACCAGGAGAGACAGACAGATATAAGAAAATGATAATGATGGATAGATTCATACCAATAATGACGCCTATTCTCTAAAATTAGATAATAATGTAAGCGCTTCACGCTATTCTCTAAATTACACAATAGAGTTTCAAACGGTAAATAGACATGAAAAGACATGAAACAAGACAGGAACTCACTTGACAGAAACACCACAACAAGGAACATAGTGCAAATATAACACCTTAATGTAGAAACATCATTTACGCGATCCTACACACACGCATCACACACTCCACCCCCCCCCCCCCCCCCCCCCCCCCGCGTGCACACACACACACACACACACACACACAAACATACAGAAAACACACACACACACACACAGACACACACACACACACACGCACACACACACACACACACACACACACACACACACACACACACACACACACACACACACACACACACACACACACACACACACACACACACACACACACACACACACACACACACACACACACACACACACACACACACACACACACACACACACACACACACACACACACACACACACACACACACACACACACACACACACACACACACACACACACACACACACACATACCATATATACACATGCACGCACACACACGCGCGCGCGCACAAACAAACACACACACACACAGACACACACACACACATACACACGCGCACCCGCGAGGGAGCGCGCGCGCACGCATGTTCACGCATCACCATACACCCACGTTCACATACACATGCACGCACGCACGCACTTATATCAACACAGTCCGCACGCACAAGTGACACAACCGCCAGGCACTCACGCGTGCACGCACAAACCCACTCAGGCACTCGGAAGGTGAATTGGGAAGTGGGGGGTTGGGGGTTACGTCTGTGGACAGAAGTTGTGTTTTAACAGCAAATTTGAAAGAAGAGGGTGAAGGTAGGTATCTGACGCTGATGGGAAGTGTATTCCAGACAGCTGGTCTTTGGAAAGAGAGAGAGAGAAACGTTGACCAAAAGATTTTGTTCTGACAGAAGGAATACGCCAAGAGGCGGCTGTCGGCAGAGGAACGAAGCTGACGGGATGGGGTGTAGATGTGGAGGATGTCTGAGAGATATTTTGGTCCGGTACCAGAACAGAAGAGAAACAGGTAGAAACAGTCACACAGTGGAAGCCATGAGAGAAGGGCAGTCACACAGTGGAAGCCATGAGAGAAGGGCAGTCACACAGTGGAAGCCATGAGAGAGGAGCAGTCACACAGTGGAAGCAACGATGGAGGAGCAGTCACACAGTGGAAGCAACGATGGAGGAGCAGTCACACAGTGGAAGCCATGAGGGAGGAGCAGTCACACAGTGGAAGCCATGAGGGAGGAGCAGTCACACAGTGGAAGCCATGAGAGAGAGCAGGGCAGTCACACAGTGGAAGCATGAGAGAGGAGCAGTCACACAGTGGAAGCAAGGAGGAGGGGCAGTCACACAGTGGAAGCCATGAGATGGAAGGAGCAGTCACACAGTGGAAGCCATGAGAGAGGAGCACACAGTGGAACACAGTGGAAGAGCCATGAGGGAGTGGAGCAGCAGGAGGCAGTCACACAGTGGAAGCCATGAGAGAGGAGCAGTCACACAGTGGAAGCCATGAGAGAAGGGCAGTCACACAGTGGAAGCCATGAGGGAGGGAGCAGCAGTCACACAGTGGAAGCCATGAGAGAGGAGCAGTCACACAGTGGAAGCCATGAGAGGAGGAGCAGTCACACAGTGGAAGCCATGAGAGAAGGAGCAGTCAGTCACACAGTGGAAGCCATGAGAGAGGAGCAGTCACACAGTGGAAGCCATGAGAGAAGGGCAGTCACACAGTGGAAGCCATGAGGAGGAGCAGTCACACAGTGGAAGCCATGAGAGAGAAGGGCAGTCACACAGTGGAAGCCATGAGAGAGAGGAGCAGTCACACAGTGGAAGCCATGAGGGAGGAGCAGTCACACAGTGGAAGCCATGAGAGAGGAGCAGTCACACAGTGGAAGCCATGAGAGAGGAGGAGCAGTCACACAGTGGAAGCCATGAGAGAGGAGCAGTCACACAGTGGAAGCCATGAGAGAGGAGCAGTCACACAGTGGAAGCCATGAGAGAGGAGCAGTCACACAGTGGAAGCCATGAGAGAGGAGCAGTCACACAGTGGAAGCCATGAGAGGAGGAGCAGTCACACAGTGTGAAGCCATGAGAGAAGGAGCAGTCACACAGTGGAAGCCATGAGGAGGAGCAGTCACACAGTGGAAGCCATGAGGGAGGAGCAGTCACACAGTGGAAGCCATGAGGGAGGAGCAGTCACACAGTGGAAGCCATGAGAGAGGAGCAGTCACACAGTGGAAGCCATGAGAGAGGAGGGCAGTCACACAGTGGAAGTTATGAGAGAGGAGCAGTCACACAGTGGAAGCCATGAGAGAGGAGCAGTCACACAGTGGAAGCCATGAGAGAGGAGCAGTCACACAGTGGAAGCCATGAGAGAGGAGCAGTCACACAGTGGAAGCCATGAGAGAGAGGAGCAGTCACACAGTGGAAGTTATGAGAGAGGAGCAGTCACACAGTGGAAGCCATGAGAGAGGAGCAGTCACACAGTGGAAGCCATGAGAGAGGAGCAGTCACACAGTGGAAGTTATGAGAGAGGAGCAGTCACACAGTGGAAGCCATGAGAGAGGGCAGTCACACAGTGGAAGCCAGAGATGAGAGAGGAGCAGTCACACAGTGGAAGCCATGAGAGAGGAGCAGTCACACAGTGGAAGCCATGAGAGAGGAGCAGTCACACAGTGGAAGCAATGAGAGAGGAGCAGTCACACAGTGGAAGCCATGAGAGAGGAGGGCAGTCACACAGTGGAAGCCATGAGAGAGGAGGGCAGTCACACAGTGGAAGCCATGAGAGAGAGGGGCAGTCACACAGTGGAAGCCATGAGGGAAGGGCAGTCACACAGTGGAAGCCATGAGAGAGGAGCAGTCACACAGTGGAAGCCATGAGAGAGGGGCAGTCACACAGTGGAAGCCATGAGAGAAGGGCAGTCACACAGTGGAAGCCATGAGGGAGAGGAGCAGTCACACAGTGGAAGCCATGAGAGAGGAGCAGTCACACAGTGGAAGCCATGAGGGAGGAGCAGTCACACAGTGGAAGCCATGAGAGAGGAGCAGTCACACAGTGGAAGCCAGTGAGACTGTCTCCTGGTCCTGTCCAAACCTTGCTCTGCGTCACGTAGACACTGTCTTTTGCGTCATTTAAACACTGTCTTTTGCGTCATGTAGACACTGTCTTTTGCGTCATTTAAACACTGTCTTTTGCGTCATGTAGACACTATCGTTTGCGTCATGTAGACACTGTCTTTTGCGTCATGTAGACACTATCTTTTGCGTCATGTAGACACTATCTTTTGCGTCATGTAGACACTGTCTTTTGCGTCATTTAAACACTGTCTTTTGCGTCATGTAGACACTATCTTTTGCGTCGTCATGTAGACACTGTCTTTTTGCGTCATTTAAACACTGTCTTTTGCGTCATGTAGACACTGTCTTTTGCGTCATACAGACACCTGTCTTTTGCGTCACATAGACACTATCTTTTTCGTCACGCAGACACTATCTTTTGCGTCATCCAGACACCATCTTTTGCGTCATGTAGACACACTGCTTTTGGCGTCATGTAGATACTGTGTTTTACGTCATATAGACACTGTCGTTCACGTCATGTAGACACTGTCGTTTGCGTCATGTAAATATATTGTCTTTTGCGTCATGTAGATGCTGTCTTTCGTCTTGGATACACTGTCTTTTGCATCATGCGGACACTACCTTTGCGTCATGCAGACACCATTGTTTGCGTCCTGTAGACACTGTCTTTTGCGTCATATAAACAAAGCCTTGCGCGTCATGTTGACATTGTCTTTTGCATCATGTTGACATGTTTTTTGCGTCATGTTGACAGTGTTTTTTTGCGTCATGTTGACAGCGTGTTTTGCGACAGCAGTGTAAAACACCTCTCCACCTGGCTGAAGGACCCAGGTCAGTGTGTCTATAACCTCAGTGGGATCATTCTTTTCCTGATCCTGTCACCCTCACTCCATGGTGCCCCCATAAACCCCTGTACTCCATCCCCCTCACCCCATGGTGCCCCTAAACCCTGGTACTCCATCACCTCACTCCATGGTGCCCCTAAAAACCCCTGTACTCCATCACCTCACCCCATGGTGCCCCTAAACCCTGGTACTCCATCACCTCACTCCATGGTGCCCCTAAACCCCTGTACTCCATCACCCTCACCCCATGGTGCCCCCCTAAACCCTGGTACTCCCACCTCACACCTCACTCCATGGTGCCCCTAAACCCTAAAACCTGTACTCCATCACCTCACCCCATGGTGCCCCTAAACCCTGGTACTCCATCACCTCACTCCATGGTGCCCCTAAACCCCTGTACTCCCATCACCTCACCCCATGGTGCCCCTAAACCCTGGTACTCCATCACCTCACTCCATGGTGCCCCTAAACCCTGGTACTCCATCACCTCACTCCATGGTGCCCCTAAACCCCTGTACTCCTCCACCCTCACTCCATGAGCCCCTTAAACCCCGGCACTCCATCACCTCATCCCCATGGTGCCCCTAAACCCCTGTACTCCATCACCCTCACTCCATGATGCCCCTAAACCCTGTACTCCATCACCCTCACCCCATGGTGCCCCTAAACCCCTGTACTCCATCACCCTCACTCCATGGTGCCCCTAAACCCCTGTACTCCATCACCCTCACTCCATGGTTGCCCCTAAAAACCCCTGTACTCCATCACCCTCACCCCATGGTATCCCTAAACCCCTGTACTTCATCACCCTCACCCCATGGTGCCCTAAAACCCCTGTACTCCATCACCCTCACCCCATGGTATCCCTAAACCCCTGTACTCCATCACCTCACTCCATGGTGCCCCTAAACCCTGGTACTCCATCACCTCACTCCATGGTGCCCCTAAAACCCCTGTGTACTCCATCACCTCACCCCATGGTGCGCCTAAACTCTGGTACTCCATCACCTCACTCCATGGTGCCCCTAAAAACCTGTTGTACTCCATCACCTCACTCCATGGTGCCCCTAAACCCCTGTACTCCCATCACCTCACCCCATGGTGCCACTAAAACATGGTACTCCATCACCTCACTCCATGTGCCCCTAAACCCCTGTACTCCATCACCTCACTCCATGGTGCCCCTAAACCCCTGTACTCCATCACCTCACCCCATGGTGCCACTAAACCCTGGTACTCCATCACCTCACTCCATGGTGCCCTAAACCCTGGTACTCCATCACCTCACCCCATGGTGCCACTAAACCCCTGTACTCCATCACCTCACTCCATGGTGCCCCCCATAACCCCTGTACTCCATCACCTCACCCCATGGTGCCCCTAAACCCTGGTACTCCATCACCTCACTCCATGGTGCCCCTAAACCCTGGTTAGTATTCTCCGTTCTCCCCTCCCCTTCCTCCGATAAAATCTCTCTCTCTCTCTATCTCTCTCTCTCCTCTCTCTCTCTCTCTCTCTCTCTCTCTGTGGTGTGTGGAGTGTGTGTGTGTGGTGTGTGTGTGTGTTGTTGTGTGTGTGTGTGTGTGTGTGTGTGTGTGTGTCTGATGTGTGCCATGTTGATCTGTCCTCATAATGTCATATGTCATACCTCAGTCTACCCCTTCCCCCCCAACCTATGTATGTCCATTGTTTCCTTGTAATGAATACATTTTCCTTCCATATTTTTTACATTGTCCATGTCCATGTCGAGAAGAAATCTTATCAGGCGTGTGTAAATCATAAGTAGTTTCCTATTCTGTGGGCCAACCCGTTTTTTTGTTTCTTTTTCTTTTCCTTTTTTCTTCTTTTTTTTTAAATCTCCTCATGAAACAAATGCCGACCGATTGTTCTCCTCCTTTCTCCACTGACAAGACTTCAGTCTGTCACAGCTGTGCTCAATGCCAGGGGCGGAAAGGCCCACATAGTGACTCCCCTTGTGGCCAGTGCTTCCTGTTGTCAGCTCATCTGTCAGGGCCCTTAGGTACAGCCATTGTACTGCATTGACAGGTGAAGGGGGCTTCCGTGTTGGTCTATATGAGGTGTGTGTGTGTGTGTGTGTGTGTGTGTGTGTGTGTGTGTGTGTGTGGGTGTGTGTGTGTGTGACAGAGACACACACACACAAAAGAGAGAGAGAGAGAGAGAGAGAGAGAGAGAGAGGAGAGAGAGAGAGAGGAGAGAGAGACAGAGAGACAGAGACAGCGAGAGAGAGAGAGAGAGACAGACAGACAGACAAGACAGACAGACAGAGAAAGAAAGGGGGGGGGGGGCATTTACGGACAGACCAACAAACAGACAAGTCGAAGGAAGGTCAGCTAAACACGGCCATGGTGTCCAACAGTTGTGACAGTGTGTGGACACTGTTCACCACCCTCACCTGCCCCCCTCCACCTCCCCCCCCCCTGCCCCGTGCACAATGGCTGCCATCAGTTGTGACAATGGGTACACTGAAGTAGCTGTCACTGTGGTTGTTTGCTTGTTCCTTCCAGCTTTAAGTCTTCTCTTTAAATCTTCGGTGTCTCTCCTTGTCCTTTGCTTCCCCTCTCTTTCTCTTCATTCTGTCTTTGCTTTCATTAATTTTCATTTCGCTCTGTCTCTTTTTATTTTATCAGGTTGTCTTTTCTACTTCTTTGCTTTTTTCTGTTTCTTTTATTCTGCGTTACTCTTCTCGTCTCCTCCTCTCCTCGTCTCTCTCTCTCTCTCGATCTCTCTCCTCTCTCTCTCTCTCTCTCTCTCTCTCTCTTCTCTGTGTTTATTCTGTACAGTGTCTGTTCTGTAGTTTGACACCCCATTTTTACACACACACACACACAAGTGCGCGCGCGATT
>JADBJO010006292.1:107500-110000 GCA_016801955.1 Conus betulinus | reverse complement strand
AAAACTAGACAGAATTGAATAAAGATCGGAAGGATCGAGGAATACGGGAAGAATTTAAGGGAAAAAAAATAGGGAAAAAAAACATTAAGGAGAAAAAAATAGGGTAAATACAAATGAATAAAGCAGACAGGAAGAGTGAAAGAAGAACAAGGAGGGAAAATTTAAGAAGATAAGAACAGTTATCTATACGCTGGGCGAATCTAAGATAGCAAGACAGTAAGAAAGACAGGAAATTTAAAGCTGGGAAAAACGTTACAGACGAAAAAAAGACGAAATACAGATAGAAAGACTTAAAGAATTGATGGGAAGACTTTTTTATAATGTAGGAATAATTCAAGAATATAGAGAAATTTAAGAAAAGCGTGTGAAAAGTTCAGAAAAGATAGAAAGAAATGAGAGAAGATAGGTATATGGAAGGTAAACAGAGGACGTTGGATGAGCGAGAGGGAAGGGTATATATATATATATACTGTAGAAAAACGCACACTGGACAACAACCAGAACCGAAGACACCTAGTCAAAAATCCAGACGCCAGCGAGAGATTGACAACATTCAAAAGGAAAAGGGAGGTGATAAGAAACGACGTGAAATCTGCTTCAGAAGCTGTAAAAAGAAAGGGCAGAAGAAGCTCAGAGAAGAAGTGTTGCACAGCACAGTACCCTCAGCAAGAAGGAGAAGGAAGAAAAAGGAGAAAACCTAAGATCGTTTCTTCAGGGACCCCTTCCAGTTTGCCAGGGATCTGTTCGAGCAGACAACCTCAGGGACCCCTTCCAGTTTGCCAGGGATCTGTTCGAGCAGACAGACTCCGGGACAGTCACAGTGGACAAAGAAACTCCCAAGCAGCATTTCAGATAAAAAAAAAAGGACCCTCAGAGCTAAGCACCACTGGAAATCCAGGGCTTGGCGCAGCCTGCAGTGCCAGAGAAGAAGTTCAATGATAAACCGTAAACACGAGATGAGGTAAAAAAAATTATTAAGAAAGCCAGAGCCGAAGAAACTCTCAAGCAGCATTTCAGATAAAAAAAAAGGACCCTCAGAGCTAAGCACCACTGGAAATCCAGGGCTTGGCGCAGCCTGCAGTGCCAGAGAAGAAGTTCAATGATAAAACCGTAAACACGAGATGAGGTAAAAAAAATTATTAAGAAAGCCAGAGCCGAAGAAACTCTCAAGCAGCATTTCAGATAAAAAAAAAAAGGACCCTCAGAGCTAAGCACCACTGGAAATCCAGGGCTTGGCGCAGCCTGCAGTGCCAGAGAAGAAGTTCAATGATAAACCGTAAACACGAGATGAGGTAAAAAAAAATTATTAAGAAAGCCAGAGCCGAAGAAACTCTCAAGCAGCATTTCAGATAAAAAAAAAAAGGACCCTCAGAGCTAAGCACCACTGGAAATCCAGGGCTTGGCGCAGCCTGCAGTGCCAGAGAAGAAGTTCAATGATAAACCGTAAACACGAGATGAGGTAAAAAAAAATTATTAAGAAAGCCAGAGCCGAAGAAACTCTCAAGCAGCATTTCAGATAAAAAAAAAAGGACCCTCAGAGCTAAGCACCACTGGAAATCCAGGGCTTGGCGCAGCCTGCAGTGCCAGAGAAGAAGTTCAATGATAAACCGTAAACACGAGATGAGGTAAAAAAAAATTATTAAGAAAGCCAGAGCCGAAGAAACTCTCAAGCAGCATTTCAGATAAAAAAAAAAGGACCCTCAGAGCTAAGCACCACTGGAAATCCAGGGCTTGGCGCAGCCTGCAGTGCCAGAGAAGAAGTTCAATGATAAACCGTAAACACGAGATGAGGTAAAAAAAATTATTAAGAAAGCCAGAGCCGAAGAAACTCTCAAGCAGCATTTCAGATAAAAAAGGACCCTCAGAGCTAAGCACCACTGGAAATCCAGGGCTTGGCGCAGCCTGCAGTGCCAGAAAAGAAGTTCAATGATAAACCATAAACACGAGATGAGGTAAAGAAAATGATTAAGAAAGCCAGAGCCGAATCACCGCCTGGACCACACATGGAATACCATATCCACTGTATGAGAAATGTCCCAGCGTCTTTGAGTAGCTCGATAACATGACAAGATCAGCTGTCACACGCTTCAGTGCTGACATTGCAATGCAGCACACATCATGAAACCCTCTCAGAGTGATGATTAACTCCACACACATGTTAAAACCCACTATCCTTGATGCACCATGAAACCCTGACAGATCGATGATATTTGACACAGCGGTAACCCTGTCAGATTGATGACAATATTACACACCACTCAACCCTGCCAGATCGATGACAACATCATGAAGCAATAAAGCGTCAGATTGATGACAATATTACATATCATTATTAAACCCTGTTACATTCATGAGAACATTACATAACACTAAATCCTGTTAGATTGATGATAACATTACACATCATTAAACCCTGTTACATTAATGAGAACATTGCTTATCGTTAAATCCTGTTAGATTGATGACACATTACACATCATTAAACCCCTGTTAGATTGAT
>JADBJO010006292.1:75000-100000 GCA_016801955.1 Conus betulinus | reverse complement strand
GCCCATTCTTCCCCTTCCACTGTCTGCCCATTCTTCTACTGTCTGCCCATTTTTACCCCTCCACTGTCTGCCCATTCTTCCCCCTTCCATTGTCTGACCATTCTACCCCCCTTCCACTATCTGCCTGTTCTTCCACTGTCTGCCCATTCTTCCCCTTCCACTGCCTGCCCATTCTTGAACTGTCTGCCCATTTTTACCCTCCACTGTCTGCCCATTCTTCCCCTTCCATTGTCTGACCATTCTATTCTACCCCTTCCACTGTCTGCCCATTCTTCCACTGTCTGCCTGTTCTTCCACTGTCTGCCCATTCTTCCCCTTCCACTGTCTGCCCATTCTTCCACTGTCTGCCCATTTTTACCCTTCCACTGTCTCTTCCCCTTCTACTGTCTGCCCATTCTTCCCTGTCTGCCCATTTCTCCTCCCTCCCCCTTCCACTGTCTGCCCATCTTCCGCTGTCTGCCCATTCTTCCACTGTCTGCCCATTCTTCCCCTTCCACTGTCTGCCCATTCTTCCACTGTCTGCCCATTCTTCCACTGTCTGCCCATTCTTCCCCTTCCACTGTCTGCCCATTCTCCCCTTCCGCTGTCTGCCCATTCTTTCCTTCCACTGTCTGTCCATTCTTCCCTTCCACGGTCTACCCATTCTTTCACTGTCTACCCATTTTTTTTCTACTGTCTGCCCATTCTTCCCCTTCCACTGTGTGCCCATTGTTTCCCTTCCACTGTCTGCCCATTCTTCCACTGTGTGCCCATTGTTCCCTTCCACTGTCTGCCCATTCTTCCCCTTCCACTGTCTGCCCATTCTTCCCCTTCCACTGTCTGCCCATTCTTCCACTGTCTGCCCATTTTCCCCCCTTCCACTGTCTCTCTTCCCCTTCCACTGTCTGCCCACTTCCACTATCTGCCCATTCTTCCCCTTCCACTGTCTGCCCATTCTTCCACTATCTGCCCATTCTTCCACTGTCTGTCCATTCTTCCACTGTCTGCCCATTCTTCCCCTTCCACTGTCTGCCCATTCTTCCCCTTCGACTGTCTGCCCATTCTTCCCCCTTCGACTGTCTGCCCATTCTTCCCCCCTTCCACTGTCTACCCATTCTTCCACTGTCTGCCCATTCTTCCACTGTCTACCCATTCTTCCCCTTCCACTGTCTGCCCATTCTTCCCCTTCCACTGTCTACCCATTCTTCCCCTTCCACTATCTGCCCATTCTTCCCGTTCCACTGTCTACCCATTCTTCCCTTTCACTGTCTGCCCATTCATCATCTTCCACTGTCTGCCTTTCTTCCACTGTCTGCCCGTTCTTCCACTGTTTGCCCCATTCTTCCCCTTCCACTGCCTGTTACTCTACCTGACCTGAATTAGGTGTCTGTCAACTGCTGTGTGGCAGAAAGGGTACAGGTTGACCTGTGTAAATAACAGTGGCAGAAAGTTAGCCATACATCTTTAAATACCAGCGGCAGAAAGGGTTTGGCTTCACATGCGTAAATAACAGTAGCAGAAATGGCCGTCTTTACATTTAGAAATAACAGTGGGAGAAAGGGGTTTGGCTTGACATTGTAAATAACAGTGGCAGAAAGGACTGGCTTTACATTTGTAAATAACAGAGGCAGAAAGGGTTTGGCTTGACATATGTAAATAACAGTAGCAGAAAGGATTGGCTTTACATTTGGAAAGTAACAGTGGCAGAAAGATTTTAACTTGACATGTGTAAATAACTGCCTGTTACTTTTCGGTTGACTTTTGTAAATATCAGTGACAAAAAGATTTTCGCTTGACATTTGTAAAAACCATTGGCATAAAGGTTTTAGCTGAAATAGTTTTTGTTTTCCTGGAACTAGAATAGAATCCATGGCAACATGATTTTCTTTTATATGGTTCTCAGCTTCAAGCGGAGCAAGACTTTGACAAATCTTCAAGTTCTGTGATATATCACTGATATTTATAAACAGTCTTTGAACTCGATTCTTAACGTTCTGGGCGAAAGTACATTGCTAGATTATTTCTATCCACCTATCGACGCGCGCACACACACACACACACACACACACACACACACACACACACACACACACACATATATATATATATATATATATATATATATATATATATATATATATATATATATATATATTCCATTATAAACAAAGCTTGTTCTTATGTCTTAGATTGAAGAAATAGGGTGAGATAAGCATTCATATCTGCAGTGGTAGATAATTCTGCCTAACTAACAGTATGTGCTTGAGAGGGTGAATGGGGAATAATAAATGCTTCTCAAAATGAACCTTCAGCAAGCTTATAGTCTCCAAGGGGGAGACAATCTCCAATGGGGAGAAAACTCACTGACATATAACTCCTGGTCAGTTACCGGTATTTCGAAACCTGATTGTTTCTCTTCAGTGACCGCGGAAAGGTGTAACTTGGCTCCTCTGCCTTTTCGGTTTTAAGAAGAATGCTATCCCAAAAAAAGACTGGTGTGCAATGCCGTAGTATGTTTGTTGAGTTTTAAAAAAAACTAACCAAAGGTGCTACCTAAGAAAGTCATTTAAACTGGACTCATCACTGCTATGATTCATATGAACACATTCATCGGCAATGGTCAAGGTATGACAATCCAGACCCGGGTCGTTTTCATCTGGTGGTGCTTTTGCCAAATCGTCACCGGTAGGACGCACAGACACGCTTCACTGAAGGCCGTCTGAGGTGAAGGCGGTGAGGCAGAACCAATCGCCACACAGACGGAGACGGATTGAGAGAGAGAGAGAGAGAGAGAGAGAGAGAGAGAGGACGGGTGGCCTGAAGAGGAAGATAGTGATCAGTGGTGGCTATTGGTCTATCGATCTACGTCTTGCCTGACTGACCACACGGTGGGATGAGACAGTATGTGGCCGTATTCGTGTCTGTGTGCGCGCGTGTACCTGTATATGTGTAAGTGAGCGCGCGTGCATGTGTGTGTGTGTGTGTGTGTGTCTCTCTCTCTCTCTCTCTCTCTCTGTGGAAAATTTCAGTATGGAGTGATAGATATTTTAGTTTCATTCATACCTTCAATAGGTGAACACATTTTATACGTGCGAGCTTCTTGCCGTCATCTAATGCACTACATTGGTTTCTCTGTTTATTCCCATAGTTTATGCGTGAACTGGAACTGTAACACACAATGCTAAGGCTTTTAGTGAGTGCATTTGTGTGTGTGTCTCTGTGTGTGTGTGTGTGTGTGTGTGTGTGTGTGTGTGTGTGTGTGTGTGTGTGTGTGTGGTGTGTGAGTGAGTGAGTGAGTGAGTGAGTGAGTGATGAGTGTGTGTGTGTGTGTGTGTGTGTGTGTGTGTGTGTGTGTGTGTGTGTGTGTGTGTGTGTACGCAAATTAAGACATGCTTACAATTGGCATGTGTTCTCGCAGAATAATAGATGTGAATCCATACATCGACATTA
Organism: Conus betulinus; assembly: GCA_016801955.1. Classification (NCBI taxonomy): domain Eukaryota; kingdom Metazoa; phylum Mollusca; class Gastropoda; order Neogastropoda; family Conidae; genus Conus; species Conus betulinus. Next base: position 96,571 of record JADBJO010006292.1, on the reverse strand, counting down.
ACACTTAATCTATCGGACAATCAGTAACAATGCAGTACAATTACAGACACTACCTGTAAAGAAATAGCTGATCTTAGCCCACCCAGTCCCCTCCCACACCTCGCCCTCCCCCACTGTTTGACCTCATGTTCATCCTCTCACTACAGACAGCGAAGGAAGGGGGGGGCGGTGGACAGAACAGCCTCCTGCATGACCTGTAAAAGCTTGCCACAGTGCCTGGAAGGATTGATCAACGGCGGGGGGTGAACAGAACAGCCTCCTGCATGACCTGTGAATGCTTGCCACAGTGCCTGGAAGGATTGATTAACGGCAGGGGGTGAACAGAACAGCCTCCTGCATGATCTCTGAAAGCTTGCCACAGTGCCTGGAAAGATTGATTAACGGCGGGGGGTGAACAGAACAGCCTCCTGCATGATCTGTGAATGCTTGCCACAGTGCCTGGAAGGATTGATTAACGGCGGGGGGGGGGGGGGGGGGGGGGGGGGCGAACAGAACAGCCTCCTGCATGACCTGTGTGAATGCTTGCCACAGCGCCTGGATGGATTGATTAACGGTGGGGGGTGAACAGAACAGCCTCCTGCATGACCTGTGAAAGCTTGCTGCAGTGCCTGGAGTGATTGATTAACGGCGGGGGGTGGACAGAACAGCCTCCTGCATGACCTGTGAAAGCTTGCTGCAGTGCCTGGATGGATTGATTAACGGTGGGGGTGTGAACAGAACAGCCTCCTGCATGACCTGTGAAAGCTTGCTACAGTGCCTGGAGTGATGATTGATTAACGGTGGGGGGTGGACAGAACAGCGTCGTGAGGACAGGAAATACAGATCCCTGTTGTTCTGTTTAGTGACACAAGGGGGGAGGGGGGGGGGGGGGGTGAAATGGGGGGGGGGGGGGGGGGGGAGGAGTAGGGGTGGAGGAGTTTCTGCAATTGTGATTTCATTTTCCACATGATTTATGTGCTTGAAGTAAGCGCCATCGTTTTGCGTTGAAAAAACTACCCACGTCTGTGTACTGTAGCTGCTGTTGCTGATGATAATGACGACAAAGACGGAGAGCCAGGTGACCGTTCCAAATGGACCAGAAAAAAAAAAGAAAAGAAAAAAAGAAAATTAAAAAGCCTGAAATCCACACTACTTGCAAAGATACAGCATGTGTAATGTGGAATGTCTAATGTCGATCAAGCAGCTATAGACACCCATAGACGACTCTGGACAACTATGGACAGCGGTAGACAAGTCTTGACAACTACAGACAACTATAGACACCTATGGGCAACTATAGACAGCTATGGGACAACCCGGAACAACTATAGTCAACTATAGACAATCATTGACAACTATGAACAACTCTGGGAAACTATGGACAACTCTGGGAAACTATGGACAACTATAGACGCACCCACTCACACACACATACACAGGCACGCACGCACACACGCACACACGCACGTACATACGCACGTACACACACGTACACACACACGCACACACACATGCACACACAAATTCACACGCACACACACACACACATACACACACGCACGCACGCACGCACGCACACACACACACATGCACACACACGCGCGCGCGCGCGCGGATTACAATAAACACAGTGTGAGCGCCAGAGAGAGAGAGAGAGGAAAGGCAGTGAAAAACAAAGCAGTAAGCTGCCCACTTCATCTCCCAGGGCTGTAGGCCCAGTCAAGCGGGTCGGCGCTAAGCCCGCTGGAGGTGGGAGAGCCCAAGGTGCGCCCCGTCCACAGCCAGCCTCCCCACTGCACTGGAGCCCATGACGTAGATCATGGCAGCCATGTTGTTGACGCCAGTTGCGTCTTGACTGAAAACAGTAAAGCGCACAGCGCACCTTCAGGAGACGTGGGTGAGATGACCGGGGCATGACCTTCATCTTCGGCCTTCACCTTCGCCTGTTTAGGTCACTGCTGTTGGCAAGGTCTGTCTGTGTGGGTGTGACTCCCTGTGGGCCTGTTGTAATATGGTCTGGTGCTGTGTGTGCAGAAACAGAGAGAGAGAGAGAGAGAGAGAGAGATTGACAGAGAGTGAGAGAGAGAGAGAGAGAGAGAGAGAGAGAGAGAGAGAGCAATCGCATCAAAACAGCGGCAAAACAAGACTACAAACTAGGTGAAAACAAACGGTACCTGCATTAATCCCACTCTGTCCCGATGAGTAATTATGTTATTAACAATGGATCGTATGCTTTACCTACCAGTTTAAAGCATAAAAGTTCTTGGCTGTAAAATGAGGTGGAATGATTGTCCGCTTTACCTACTTATCTGAAGCACAAAGTGTTTTTGCAAGAAAATAAGGTGAAATCACCGTCCGCTTTACTTTAGAATCTGGAGTACAAAGATCTTGACTGTGAAATAAGATTCATCTTGTACTCCTTACCTCATAGTTTCAAGTACAAGGTTCTTCTCTGTACAAGAAGGTCAGTACAGTAAAATTTGTTGGTTTGCTTGTTTGTTTGCTCAGCACCGATGTACAGAGACTTATTTTTACATGCACACGTAATCGAAATATAACCGAAAAAACAGGCAAAGAAAACTGTTGATGTCAGTGAAAGAAAACCAGCTGGAGAGTAGTGTTGTCAATCAGATAAAAAAACCAGCCGGATAGTCGTGATGTCAATTAGAGTCTAGCTGAAAAAGAGCAGAAGACCGAACTCTACAAGACTGAATGGCAGCAAGCACTCCTTGACGTCAGACTAAAATGGTTCTACGCCATGTGCTGAAGAATGACAGTAGCACCTCGTTCACATCAAAGGACAGCTGCCACATGCAGCAGTCAGCTGGACTATGCTCCTGGTCATCCGACACAGGCGAGACTGACCAGTGGCCATAAGGGAGACTGACCAGTGGTCACAGGGGAGACTGACCAGTGGTCATAGGGGAGACTGACCAGTGGTCATCACTCTCCAGGGTCACCAGTCAGCGGTCAGCGTTCTGACGTCATTCCATGTCCTGTTCGTGGTTCTGTGGCCAGTTCATTGTGGCGCCCTCTGTATCTTCCAACGGCTGTGCACCAACATACTTGGTTTGCCAGAGGTGGGTGGGACGGGAGTTGGGAGGGGGGTGGATGAGAACTACACTACATTGCCCAGCCAAGTTAAGCGTCTTTTGCAGGTGATGCAAGGCAGCGACGTTTGTTTGGGGCGATTTCTGACATGTCTGTTGTGGAGGACGCCGGTGCACTCCAGGCCTAGGATCTTTCTGTAGCAACGCGAATCGAAAAAACATGAAGCTTCCTCTGTTGGACAGCTTTCAAGTGGCTAGAAACATCAAGCAGCTGAACACACACACACACACACACACACACACACACACACACACACACACACACACACACACACACACACACACTACCACAACTACCACCACCACCACCACCACCAAAAACAGAGGCCAGAGACATGCTGAATGTCAAGCGTTCTAAGGATATCGAAGCAAGGATGGACGAGAAAAAGACCAGGGAATGGAGGCAGGGAGTGCCATGATTCCCCAGGGAATGGAAGCAGGGAGTGCTATGATTCCCCAGGAAATGGACGCAGTGAGTGCTATGCCAGGATATCTAGGCAGGGAGTGCCATGATTCCCCAGGGAATGGAGGCAGGGAGTGTGCTATGATTCCCCAGGGAATGGAGGCAGAGAGTGCTATGATTCCCCAGGGAATGGAGGCAGGGATTGCTATAATTCCCCAGGAAATGGAAGCAGGGAGTGCTATGATTCCCCAGGGAATGGAGGCAGGGAGTGCTATGATTTCCCCAGGGAATGGAGGCAGGGAGTGCTATGATTCCCCAGGAAATGGAGGCAGGGAGTGCTATGATTCCTCAGGGAATGGAGGCAGGGAGTGCTATGCCAGGATATCTAGGCAGGGAGTGCTATGATTCCCCAGGGAATGGAAGCAGGGAGTGTTATGATTCCCCAGGGAATGGAAGCAGGGAGTGCTATGATTCCCCAGGGAATGGAGGCAGGGAATGCTATGATTCCCCAGGGAATGGAGGCAGGGAGTGCTATGCCAGGATATCTAGGCAGGGAGTGCTATGATTCCCCAGGGAATGGAAGCAGGGAGTGCTATGATTCCCCAGGGAATGGAAGCAGGGAGTGCTATGATTCCCCAGGGAATGGAAGCAGGGAGTGCTATGATTCCCCAGGAAAATGGAGGCAGGGAGTGCTATGATTCCCCAGGGAATGGAGGCAGTGAGTGTTATGATCCCCAGGAAATGGAGGCAGGGAGTGTTATGATTCCCCAGGAAATGGAGGCAGGAGTGCTATGATTCCCCAGGAAATGGAGGCAGGGAGTGCTATGATTCCCCAGGGAATGGAGGCAGTGAGTGCTATGCCAGGATATCTAGGCAGGGAGTGCTATGATTCCCCAGGGAATGGAGGCAGTGAGTGCTATGCCAGGATATCTAGGCAGGGAGTGCTATGATTCCCCAGGGAATGGAGGCAGGGAGTGCTATGATTCCCCAGGGAATGGAGGCAGGGAGTGCCATGATTCCCCAGGAAATGGAGGCAGGGAGTGCTATGATTCCCCAGGAAATGAAAGCAGGGAGTGCTATGATTCCCCAGGAAATGGAAGCAGGGAGTGCTATGATTCCCCAGGGAATGGAGGCAGGGAGTGCTATGATTCCCCAGAAATGGAAACAGGGAGTGCTATGATTCCCCAGGAAATGGAAACAGGGAGTGCCATGATTCCCCAGGAAATGGAGGCAGGGAGTGCTATGATTCCCCAGGAAATGGAGGCAGGGAGTGCTATGATTCCCCAGGGAATGGAGGCAGGGAGTGTTATGATTTCCCAGGAAATGGAGGCAGGGAGTGCTATAATTCCCCAGGAAATGGAGGCAGGGAGTGCTATGATTCCCCAGGAAATGGGTAGGTAGGGAGTGCTATGATTCCCCAGGAAATGGAGGTAGGGAGTGTTATGATTCCCCAGGAAATGGAGGCAGGGAGTGTTATGATTCCCCAGGAAATGGAGGCAGGGGAGTGCTATGATTCCCCAGGAAATGGAGGCAGGGAAGGCAGGGAGTGCTATGATTCCCCAGGAAAAAAACGGGATGTCCAAAGACTGACCACACAACAACATCCCGAAACAGGATGTCCAAAGACTGACCACACATCATTCTGACACAGAATGTTCAAAGACTGACCACACATCATTCTGACACAGGATGTCCAAAGGCTGACCACACATCATTCTGACACAGAATGTTCAAAGACTGACCACACAACATCCTGACACAGAATGTTCAAAGACTGACCACACATCATTCTGACACAGAATGTTCAAAGACTGACCACACATCATTCTGACACAGAATGTTCAAAGACTGACCAGACAACATCCTGACACAGAATGTTCAAAGACTGACCACACACATCATTCTGACACAGAATGTTCAAAGACTGACCCACACATCATTCTGACACAGAATGTTCAAAGACTGACCACACATCATTCTGACACAGAATGTTTCAAAGACTGACCACACATCATTCTGACACAGAATGTTCAAAGACTGACCACACATCATTCTGACACAGAATGTCCAAAGACTGACCACACATCATTCTGACACAGAATGTTCAAAGACTGACCACACATCATCCTGACACAGAATGTCCAAAGACTGACCACACAACATCCTGAGACAGGATGTCCAAAGACTGACCACACAGACACTGTGGGTGAAGGATACGCAGGACTGAAATAGTTGTGCACCTCTGTCATGTCGTGCATGACTGAGCACAGAGTGCTGTGAGAGGGACTAAAAGGGAAGGGGCACAGAGTGCTGTGAGAGGCAGTAAAAGGGAAGGAGCACAGTGTGCAGTGAGAGGCAGTAAAAGGGAAGGAGCACAGTGTGTGCAGTGAGAGGCAGTAAAAGGGAAGGAGCACAGTGTGCAGTGAGAGGCAGTAAAAGGGAAGGGGCACAGAGTGCTGTGAGAGGAGAGTAAAAGGGAAGGGGCACAGAGTGCTGTGAGATGCAGTAAAAGGGAAGGGGCACAGAGTGTTGTGAGAGGGAGTAAAAGGGAAGGGGTACAGTGTGCTGCGAGAGGCAGTAAAAGGGAAGGGACACAGAGCACTGTGAGGCAGTAAAAGGGAAGGAGCACAGAGCACTGTGAGAGGCAGTAAAAGGGAAGGAGCACACAGTGCTGTGAGAGGCAGTAAAAGGGAGGAAGCACAGAGTGCTGTGAGAGGCAGTAAAAGGGAAGGAGCGCAGAGTGCTGTGACAGGGAGTAAAAGGGAAGGGGTACAGAGTGCTGTGACAGGGAGTAAAAGGAAAGGGGCGCAGAGCAGAGTGAGAGGGAGTAAAAGGGAAGGAGCATACAATGCTGTGAGAGGGAGTAAAAAGGAAGGAGGACAGAGAGCTTTGAGAAGAAGTAAAAGGGAAGGGGTATAGAGTTCTGTGAGAGGGAGTAAAAGGAAAGGAGCACAGAGTGTTGTGAGAGGGAGTAAAAGGGAAGGAGCACAGAGTGTTATGAGAGAGAATAAAAGGGAGGGAGCACAGAGTGTTGTGAGAGGGAGTAAAAGGGAAGGGAGCACAGAGTGTTGTGAGAGGGAGTAAAAGGGAAGGAGCACAGAGTGTTGTGAGAGGGAGTAAAAGGGAAGGAGCACAGAGTGTTGTGAGAGGGAGTAAAAGGGAAGGAGCACAGAGTGTTGTGAGAGGGAGTAAAAGGGAGGGAGCACAGAGCGCTGTGAGAGGGAGTAAAAGGAAAGGAGCAGAGAGTGCTGTGAGAGGGAGTAAAAGTGAAGTGGTACAGAGTGCTGTGAGAAGCAGTAAACGGGAAGGGGCACAGAGTTCTGTGAGAGGGAGTAAAAGGGAAGGAGCACAGAGTATTGTGAGAGGGAGTAAAAGGGAAGGAGCACAGAGTGCTGTGAGAGGGAGTAAAAGGGAAGGGGCACACAGTTCTGTGAGATGCAGTAAAAGGGAAGGGGTACAGAGTGCTGTGAGAGGGAGTAAAAGGGAAGGGGGTACAGAGTGCTGTGAGAGAGAGAGTAAAGGGAAGAAGAATGCAGAGTGCTGTGAGAGGGGGTAAAAGGGGAAGAACACAGAGTGCTGTTAGAGGGAGTAAAAGGGAAGAACGCACAGTGCTGTGAGAGGGAGTAAAAGGGAAGGGGTACAGAGTGCTGTGAGAGAGGGAGTAAAAGGGAAGGGGTACAGAGTGCTGTGAGAGGGAGTAAAAGGGAAGGGGTACAGAGTGCTGTGAGAGGGAGTAAAAGGGAAGAACACAGAGTGTTGTGAGAGGGAGTAAAAGGGAAGGGGTACAGAGTGCTGTGAGAGGGAGTAAAAGGGAAGGGGTACAGAGTGCTGTGAGGGGGAGTAAAAGGGAAAGAACACAGAGTGCTGTGAGAGGGAGTAAAGGGAAAGGGGCGCAGAGTGGTGTGAGAGGGAGTAAAAGGGAAAGGGTGAGGACAGGGGTGGGAGGTCAGTTATCAACAATAACAGGCTGGTTCTATTGGGCTTTAACGTCCAGCCAGATGCGGGTAGACAGCAGGTAGGGGTAGCCATCCCAGCAGAGTAGGGACGGGGGGGGGGGGGGGGGGGGGGGGCTATGCCACACTGCCCAGCTCCACCACGACAACAACACAGTGAAAGAGGCGGCAAGAAAGGTCAGGTTTAGGTCGGGCCCCACAGCGATTCGAACTGGCAACAACACCCTGACTGAGAAATCGGGTTGTGACCGACTCCATCGGGCGCCCAGTAAGGACATAACGAGTGTGGCTACCTGCTCCATTCCCCGAAAAAACGGAGCGCGCGAGACACACCTTCGTGACCTTGTCACCTCGCCATGTGCGCGTGCGTGCTCTCCATCTGACGGCCCGCTTGCTGTCGTCTGCTACCGCGCCTGCTCCGTCGCACTCATTGTGTCGTCTGCTGGCATTGTGAGGAGCCGCGCAATGGGGAGTGCTGTGTCGCTGTGACGGCAATTCAGACAGCTGTGTAGTGCTGCCCAGCGGTCGATGAGGTGAGTGGATTCTGGGAGGTTCTGGTGATAGCACTGTGGTCATTTCATGCTGACCAGCGAAGCTGAGGAGACTTCGTCTGCGGCCAAATGATCTCTGTGTAGGAAAGGCAAGATCTAGGTCATTTCCAATGAATGTGAGCAGTGATGACACTCTTATGGCTGTCATATCACTGATAATCGCAGTTAGAACGGACATTAGTTCAGTGCTTGCCTGCTTGAGAGCTAGTTTAAAGCACTCTGCACTGAAGGTGACAGGCCTGCTCTAATACAACACACGTAATCCAAAAGGCCGGAAAGTGAAAGTCTCAAATTCGAAATGAAACGCGCATTCATTCACGGTGTGCAATATTTATTAACACACACACAATACGCACGAATATTCCCACCCTCCCTCTCTCTCTCTCTCTCTCTCTCTCTCTCTCTCTCTCTCTCTCTCTCTCTCTCTCTCTCACACACCACACGCTCAGACACACACAAGCGGACGCGCGTGCATCTAAAATAGAAATTGACTCATCGTTGATGTTCAGTCCTTACTTATGAATAGGCCTAAGGCTAACTTTTGAGATTTGTGTCAACACTTTTGAAGTTGTTGTGACGGAAAATATTGCGTCACGCATGCACTGTTGAAAACAAAAAAAACAAGAAAAAAGAAAACGCGAAAATTTCGGACTGTAGTTTAATAAACAAGGAGGTAAGGTAATGTTTATTGCCCAGCCGACCGCAAAGGGTCATATCAGGGCAGTCACCGCGTTGAAGTCATCTCACAGGTTATTAAAAAAAAAAAGCACACCCCAAAACAAATATTCACACAACCCTTTGAAATACACCTTTTAAAAATACTGGAAACTTGGTTGAAAATTTTTTTCCATCCGTAAAATCTTAGTAGATCAGATGAAAAATGTTAACCTCTGTCAGAAATTCAAAGAAAGCATCAGGTGGGACATCTCTGAACAAGGTTTTCATGGAGTCTGCTGTAAAGTGTTTATGTCTCACATATGCAAGTCCGAACACTCCAAAAGAATATGTTTCACTGTGAGTGGTACATGACATGGAGTGCACCATGGAGCTTCTTCACCTTTTTAAAAGTGAAGAATGGGTGCACAAGAAGTGCCCTGTATGCAAGCACTGTGTTTTCTGTCTTTCTTTCTTTCTTTTGGTCTTTAAGTTCAAATACAGTGGAATGATGTGCATACTTAATCGTGATCACCACCACACATCCAGCCCATGGATAATGGGGATAAGGCAGCTCATTAGGAAAAAAAAGAGATTTCAGCACCGAGTTCAAACCGTGCACGGGTGGAACTTAGTCCGACCTAACCGTCGGATCTTCAAGGGTGGTCTGGGTGCTGGTCTTTCTGTGGAAGCGAACCCGATGGAATTGGTGTGGGTGACATGATCTCTTCTTTAGTGCAGCAATAGTTTGTGACGGTCAGTCAAAAAGAAGGAATTCTAGCAGTAGGCTAAATTATATTCTAGCATTAGGGCAAATTATATTCTAGCATTAGTGTAAGACTCAAACAAGTGAAACGCGGTAACGCCGTTGTGCGAAGCATTAGCATTAGTGTAAATTATATTCTAGCACTAGGCTGAATTATATTCTAGCATTAGACTAAATAATATTCTTGGCACAAATTGGAAAGTTTGAAATGAAGTCGGAAAGTTGTTGGCAGTGGATATCAGCATAAAAACTGAAAAGTCGACAATAGTGCATAATGAAATAGAAAAGTTGGGCAGTGATGTTTCCATGAAATAGAAAAGTTGCCAGAGATGTTTCCATGAAACAGAAAAGTTGGCAGTAGATGTCTATGAAATTGAAAGACTAGGAAGAGTTATATCCCGTAACTGGAAAGCCGGAAATAGATGTCAGCATGAAATTGGAGAGTTGGCAGTTGATGACAGCATGAAATGATGGAGAGTTGGCAGTTGATGACAGCATGAAACTGGAGAGTTGGCAGTTGATGACAGCATGAAACTGGAGAGTTGGCAGTTGAATGGAGAGTTGGCAATTGATGACAGCATGAAATTGTAGAATCGGCAGTTGATGTCAGCATGAAATTGTAGAATCGGCAGTTGATGACAGCATGAAATTGTAGAATCGGCAGTTGATGTCAGCATGAAATTGTAGAATCGGCAGTTGATGTCAGCATGAAATTGTAGAATCGGCAGTTGATGACAGCATGAAATTGTAGAATCGGCAGTTGATGTCAGCATGAAATTGTAGAATCGGCAGTTGATGACAGCATGAAATTGTAGAATCGGCAGTTGATGTCAGCATGAAATTGTAGAATCGGCAGTTGATGACAGCATGAAATTGTAGAATCGGCAGTTGATGTCAGCATGAAATTGGAGAGTTGGCACTCTCAGTTTCAGCTTCAGTTTCAGTTCCTTCAAGAGGAGTCACTGCGTGTGCACTAGTCCATATACGCAACACCAAACCCGCTAAGTTTTCAGACCGCGCTGTGCATGATTTGAATCTGATGGATAAATGAATTAATAGCTATGACGAGAGAATTGAAGAAGAGGGCCTCGTGGCTACGACTTAGGGGATGAGTGACCTACGCATTAGCCCAACGCACTGGTCAGACCTTGAGTGCCTACCAACAGTGGCTGTGCCTTTCTTTTCTTCTTTTTCTTCTTCCTAAAAGACTGGTTCACTCAAAAACGAGTATGTCACCTAATATATTATTACTATTATTATTATTATTATTATAATTATTTTTATCATTATTATTATTATCATCATTATCCATATTATTATTATTACTATTATTATTATTATTATTATGTGTGTGTGTGTGTGTGTGTGTGTGTGTGTGTGTGTGTGTGTGTGTGTGTGTGTGTGTGTGTGTGTGTGCTTGCGCGCACATGCGCGGGTGCGCGCTTGTATGTGTATGTGTGTGTAGTGAATGCACACGTATGTATGGATGTGGAAGCACGGGTCCATGTGTGTGCGCGAGCGCATGTGTGTGTGTGTGTGTGTGTGTGTGTGTGTGTGTGTGTGTGTGTGTGTGTGTGTACATAATGTGCTTGTGTATGTAAGTGTGTGTGTGTGTGCGCGCGCGCGCGCGTATGTGCGTGTGTGCATGCGCGCGTGTGTGCTTGAATATGCGTGCGTGCTGAAGTGCATGTGTATGTATATGTGTGTGATTTGTGGGTTTGTGTGAGGATACACATGTATTTACATATGTATGTGTGTCTGTGTGTGTGTCTTTGTATGTGGGCGTGTACGCATTGTGTGTGTGTGTGTGTGTGTGTGTGTGTGTTCATGTGTATGCATGTATGTGCGCACACGTGTGTGGGTGTAAATGTACATACGTGCATATGTGTGAGCGTAGAAGCGAGCGCATGTACGCGCGCACGTGTGTGTGTTTGTGTGTGTGTGTGTCTGTATGTGTGCGTGTGTTCGCGCATGCGCGCGCGCGCGCCCATGTGTGTATGTGGTGACTGCATGCGCCTTTAATTGTTTGTGGGAAATGAATATTCAGACTTGGGATCAAGAACAAGAACATCAAATACACACATGCACGCGCACGCGCGCGCGCGTGTGCACACACACACACACACACACACACACACACACACACACACACACACACACACACACACACACACACATTCACTAACTCACTCACTCACTCTCACACACACTTACACACCGATACTTGCACACTCACATCCGTGGACTCTCTAATCAGCACACCTGCATCACCCCACTGATGAGTACGTACCAGTGCACGCACGTCTACAGTATACGAGGGATTCAAAGTCTTGTCTCAGTCTCATTGCCATGTGTTTGATCGTTTGTTTCTGTAACTGGAAAGGCCCAGTATGAGTTTGCCCCAATCTCTAGGCGTCTTCGCAGTGTTGGCTTTGAGACCATTCCAATGTTTGGTTGGTTGGTGATGTTTCTTGCTCCTCCCTTAAGTCTGGATGTGCGAATGTGCAGTTGATGACAACATGAATCAAAAAGTTGGCAGTTGATGACAACATGAATCAAAAAGTTGGCAGTTGATGACAGCATGAAATTGGAGAGTTGGCAGTTGATGACAGCATGAAATTGCAGAGTTGGCAGTTGATGACAACATGAAACTGGAGAGTTGGCAGTTGATGACAACATGAAACTGGAGAGTTGGCAGTTGGTGACATGAAATTGCAGAGTTGGCAGTTGATGACAACATGAAACTGGAGAGTTGGCAGTTGATGACAACATGAAACTGGAGAGTTGGCACTTGGTGACAGCATGAAATTGCAGAGTTGGCACTTGGTGACAGCATGAAATTGCAGAGTTGGCAGTTGATGACAACATGAAACTGGAGAGTTGGCAGTTGATGACAACATGAAATTGGAGAGTTGGCAGTTGATGACAACATGAAACTGGAGAGTTGGCAGTTGGTGACAGCATGAAATTGCAGAGTTGGCAGTTGATGACAACATGAAACTGGAGAGTTGGCAGTTGATGACAACATGAAACTGGAGAGTTGGCAGTTGGTGACAGCATGAAATTGCAGAGTTGGCAGTTGATGACAACATGAAACTGGAGAGTTGGCAGTTGATGACAGCATGAAATTGCAGAGTTGGCAGTTGATGACAACATGAAACTGGAGAGTTGGCAGTTGATGACAGCGTGAAATTGGAGAGTTGGCAGTTGGTGACGGCATGAAATTGGAGAGTTGGCAGTTGGTGACAGCATGAGCATGGAGAAGTTTTTGCAGTTAATAATGGCGCAATGGGAACGTGGCGGATTCCCCGATGGAAGGTGGAAAGGTCGATTCCCATCAGAGCCATTTCTGTCTGTGGGAGTTTTTCGGTTTATGGCCAGCTCCTACCGGAAATTTAGTTTGATTTGGGCCCAGTGGGCAAGACTGAGACCACACAGTCGAATTCCATCCACTTAATGGATGCGTCACTGACTGTTGCTCAAATTTGTCACCAAAAACAGCAGGTGTCTATATATCTCTCGGTCCTGGATGACGCCGGGAAACATTATGAAAGTAAGCAGCCCTGTCATCCAGTTTCAGACCGGAATGGAACTTCATAACGTCATCTTACATCCTCATAGATCAACGTTTAAAAAGGTCAAAGAATCTGTGAACTTTCATGCACTGTTGTCATGGTGACTTCAGTATCGATGTGCACGAGTATACCATCGGAGGCTCTGTGTGGAGGTCGCCAGTATTGACACGTTCACGGAGACTGTCGTTGGAGGGACGTGGTGGCGCTCCCCACGGATGAAGACTCACTCCCGCTGGCTCAGGGACCACTTGGTTATTGTCGTCAGTTGGGGGCTTAGTAAGTGGTGTATGTGTGTTAGAAATCAGAATAGGTACAACCGAACATCACTGAGGTGGCTGGGCAGAAGTGCACTGTCTACTCTAGTGGGTTGCCTGGTGACGATTTGACATTAACTCTCCCGGTGGGTAGCCATCGCTGGAAGCACAACGGCACCAGCTAGGGTGTGACTGAACGGACAGCAGGAAGGCGTGGCATAGCAGTAATGTCTTTTGAGTGGCAGAATAGATGAGGCAGCGAACAAGGAAAGAAAAAGAAAGAAAGTTTGCAGTAGACGTGAACGTAAAAATAGGAATTTGGCAACACATGGTCAACGTGAAATTCCAACGCTGGCGATATATTCTGTGCGGAATTGGAAAACCAGCATTCGACCTCAGCATGAACGTGAACAATTGGCAATGGATGTCACTTTGAGACTAGAAAGTTGGCGATAGATGCCAGCAAGAAACTACAAATATTGCGTAGGTGTCAGCATGGAACTGGAAAGTCGGCAGTAAATGTCAGCACGGAGCTGGAAAGTCGGCAGTAAATGTCAGCACGGAACTGGAAAGTCGGCAGTAAATGTCAGCATGGAATTGGAAAGTCGGCAGTAAACGTCAGAATGGAATTGGAAAGTCGGCAGTAAATGTTAGCTTGTAATCGGAAAGTCGGCAGTTAATGTCAGCATGGAATTGGAAAGTCGCAGTAAATGTCAGCAGGGAATTGGAAGTCGGCAGTAAATGTCAGCATGGAATTGGAAAGTCGGCAGTAAACGTCAGAATGGAATTGGAAAGTCGGCAGTAAATGTTAGCTTGTAATTGGAAAGTCGGCAGTTAATGTCAGCATGGAATTGGAAAGTCGGCAGTAAATGTCAGCATGGAACTGGAAAGTCGGCAGTAAATGTCAGCATGGATTTGGAAAGTCGGCAGTAGTAAACGTCAGAATGGAATTGGAAAGTCGGCAATAGATGTAAGCAAACTATGGAAAGCTTAGTATTAAATGTCGGCATGAAATTCGAAGTCAGGAAGAGATGTCAGCATACTAAAGAAAAGTCTGCAATGAATGTCAGCATGAAACTGAAATGTTGGCCGTAGTCGTTGGAATAAGAATTGAGAGCTGGCAAACGATAACTGTATGACACTGGAAAGTGGCAAGAGACGTTGAAATAAGACTGGAAAGTGGGCAGAACGTGTCAAAATGAGATTGGAAAGCTGGCAATAGAAGTCACAATGAGACTGGAAAGTTGAGCAATGGAGATCAGAATGAGATCGGAAAGTTGTGCAATAGAAGCGACAAATGAGAAAACAAAACAAAAAAGAAAACAAAAAAAACCCACTAAAGTAAGAACAGGAAAAAGAAGAGAATGGACGAACAAAAAAAAAAAAAAGCGAAGAAAGGAAACGAACATAGATATGGAGCAGAAGAGGAGGAGGAAGAAGGGAATACGTTGAAAGGAGATTGTGAGGAGAAGGAGCAGGAGAAAAAGAAGCGGAAAAAAAAGAGAAGAGAAGAGAAGAGAGAGCGCCTCATTGTGTGGGTGACGGAACAAGGAATCCACTGGGTGCATGTCAGTACAGCAGACCGTAGTGTCGCGCTGAAACTAACACTGCAGGTGCACAGCACAGTGCCCGTTACACACACCGTGCCAGCACATGGACAGACAGGTACACAGCACAGTCCCAGTTACACACACCGTGCCACCACATGGACAGACAGGTACACAGCACAGTGCCCGTTACACACACCGTGCCACCACATGGACAGACAGGTACACAGCACAGTCCCAGTTACACACACCGTGCCAGCACATGGACAGACAGGTACACAGCACAGTGTCCGTTTACACACTCCGTGCCACGGCATGGACAGACAGGTACACAGCACAGTGTCCGTTACACACACCGTGCCACCACATGGACAGACAGGTGCACAGCACAGTGCCCGTTACACACACCGTGCCACGACATGGACAGACAGGTACACAGCACAGTGTCCGTTACACACTCCGTGCCACGACATGGACAGACAGGTACACAGCACAGTGTCCGTTACACGCACCGTACCACATGGACAGACAGGTACACAGCACAGTGCCCGTTACACACACCGTGTCACGACATGGACAGACAGGTACACAGCACAGTGTCCGTTACACACTCCCTGCCACGGCATGGACAGACAGGTACACAGCACAGTGTCCGTTACACACGCACCGTGCCACATGGACAGACAGGTACACAGCACAGTGCTCGTTACAGGCACCGTACCACATGGACAGACAGGTACACAGCACAGTGCCCGTTACAGGCACCGTACCACATGGACAGACAGGTACACAGCACAGTGCCCGTTACAGGCACCGTACCACATGGACAGACAGGTACACAGCACAGTGCCCGTTAGACGACGCACCGTGCCTGATGGACAGACAGTACTCAAACACCCCCCCATCAGTCCACTGTAGGGGAACGAACCGCTGATCGATAGATACAGTTGAATGGGAAGAGCAGACAGAGAGTGTGTGTGGGGGGGAGGGGGGGGGGAAGGGGGGGGGGGGGGGTGGGTAGGAGGGGAGACAGGTGGTAAGGGGAAAGAAATCGGGGTAGAGGAGTTGGGGGGAAAACGGAGAGAGAGAGAGACTGGATATCCGACCCTGTCCTCCTCCCCCCTCCCCTTTCCTCCACCTCTCCACCGTGTCCTGTAGATAATGAAATGCACTCAGAGGGGCTGCATTCCTCTCCATTGTTCCCTTTCGCCTTTGTGGGGGCGTCTGTGCACCTCTGTCCTGCCTGAGGTTGTGTGTGTGTGTGTGTGTGTGTGTGTGTGTGTGTGTGTGTGTGTGTGTGTGTGTGTGTGAGTGAGAGAGAGAGAGAGAGAGAGAGAGAGAGAGAGAGAGAGAGAGAGAGAGAGAGAGTTTGATATTCTATTGTCATTACCAAAGAGGTCTTTGAGAGAGAGAGAGAGAGATAGAGAGAGAGAGTATGCGAGTAGTGAGTGTGTGTGTGTGTGTGTGTGTGTGTGTGTGTGTGTGTGTGTGTGTGTGTGTGTGTGTGTGTGTGTGTGTGTGTGAGAGAGAGAGAGAGAGAGAGAGAGAGAGAGAGAGAGAGAGAGAGATATGCGAGTATGGTGTGTGTATGGAGTGTAGAGTGAGAGAGTGAGAGAGAGAGAGAGAGAGAGAGAGAGTGTGAGTGTGTGTGCTCTGTGTCTGTCTCTCTGTCTCTCTCTGTGTGTCTCTGTCTCTGGGGAGGAGAGAGAGAGAGAGAGAGAGAGAGAGAGAGAGAGAGAGAGAGAGAGAGAGCTTCTCTCTCTGTGTCTCTGTCTCTGTTTCTGTTCTCTCTCTCTCTCTCTCTCTCTCTCTCTCTCTCTCTCTCTCTCTCTCTCTCTCCGATACCTGATTAACTAAAACAGGCTTTAGAGTTGGCCAGCATAATCCATGCTGTCTCTGGTACAAACTATCCGATTAACCTTCGAAATGTTTTTCCATTGTTTTGATTCCTCCAGTACTCTTTCATCGCGTGTTGTCTCAGACGTGTTAGTCGTGATTCCAGGGTCAACTGTTCGAAAGAAAGATGCTACTACAAATGATAACCCAGGGTCTTGTTGGGCTGGTTGTGACTACTAAGAATGGAAAATATGGTCCCTCAGGGGAAGGACTCAGAGTGTCTCATAGCTTTTTTAATATCAAAATTCATCTCCATCCTGTTCTTGACTAATGGTGGAGGGAGTGTTTTATGTTTTTTTTTTTTTTTTTTTTTTTTTTAGATCAAAATTCACTTCCACCCTGTTCTTGACTAGGGGTGGAGGGAGTGTGTTATATTTTTTTAGATAAAAATTCACCTCCATCCTGCTCTTGTCTGATGCGGAGGGAGTAACTTTCCGGTACGTGCTATGGAAATAATTTTTCTCTTTTTTTTTTTTTTTCGGGATTGTTGTTAAATCTCTCTAATAATGGCTCTTTATCTTTAAAATGCTTGTGTTCCGAGTGGCCAACAGAATTCGAAATAGGGTCAAACCTGAAGAGATGTGTGTACAACAAATAGACCGATACGTGCAATGTCGCACACAGAACTTTACCTGGGAAATTAGGTTAAAAGATACACATTGTTTGTGTAAGTCAGTGTCAGTCGGGCTCTTGTGGTCGGGCATTGGCTGACTGGATCTCATGAAGGGAGGGCGGGCCTGTTGTGGCTGGGCATTGGCTGACTGGATCTCATCATGAAGGGAGGGGGGGCCTGTTGTGGCTGGGCATTGGCTGACTGGATCTCATCATGAAGGGAGGGCGGGCCTGTTGTGGCTGGGCATTGGCTGACTGGATCTCATGAAGGGAGGGCGGGCCTGTTGTGGCTGGGCATTGGGCTGACTGGATCTCATCATGAAGGGAGGGCGGGCCTGTTGTGGCTGGGCATTGGCTGACTGGATCTCATGAAGGGAGGGCGGGCCTGTTGGGCTGGGCATTGGCTGACTGGATCTCATCATGAAGGGAGGGCGGGCCTGTTGTGGCTGGGCATTGGCTGACTGACTGGATCTCATCATGAAGGAGGGCAGGGCCTGTTGTGGCCAGGCATTGACTGACTGGATCTCATCATGAAGGGAGGGCGGGCCTCTGATGGCCAGGCATGGCTGACTGGATCTCATCATGAAGGGAGGGCGGCCTCTGATGGCCAGGCATTGAATGACTGGATCTCATCATGAAGGGAGGGCGGGGCCTTCTTTGGCCAGGCATTGATTGACTGGATCTCATCATGAAGGGAGGGCAGGCCTATGATGGCCAGGCATTGGCTGACTGGATCTCATCATGAAGGGAGGGCAGGCCTATGATGGCCAGGCATTGGCTGACTGGATCTATCATGAAGGGAGGGCGGGGCCTCCTTTGGCCAGGCATTGACTGACTGGATCTCATCATGAAGGGAGGGCGGGCCTCTTGTGGCCGTGCATTGACTGACTGGATCTCATCATGAGGGAGGGGGGCAGGAAATGCTTCGTCAATCGGAGTGGGAGTCTAGGAGGTGCAGGTCGACTTCCCCTGTGTAGCGGCCTTTGGGAGGGGGTTCACTGGTCTCTCTGTGTCCTGTGTGTTGCCTCCACCACTTGCTGTACGCCTGCTGGTTAGTCGGCTGTCCACTTGGCCACGTGGTTGCATGGATTGTCGTGAAGGAGGATGCTCCAGGGTCTGCGCGTAACAGAATCGGTTTGGCAGGCGTACAGCTAGGATTCGGCTTGACGACCCCTCACCTTTGTCCTCTGACCTGTCAGAAAAGTGATGTTGGTTTTTCTTTCGTTTAGCGGCTTATTAATTTTCTGATTTTGTGACAGTTTCCGCCTGGAGTCAGTCAGCCCACTGAAGACAAGTGTCTCTGTCACTTCATGGCTGCAACAAATCAATGATGTAAAACATCAGCAGCAAAGCAAGGGGGAGCAAGCCTTTTCTGTAGTGCTTGGGACTGTTCGGCAATCCGATGACAAATTAACGCGTTGTCTGCTATGTTGAACACAGTTTTCTGTTCTCTACATTTATTACAAAGAAACCACCAAACAAACAAAAAAAAAAAAACCCGTTCCAGTTTGACTCGAAATTGACGCCACTGTGTGTTGTTGTTTAGGCCACATATCTGTCTTTTTGAATAATTTGTAGTGACAGAGAGATAGACATTTCCACATAGCCACTCATCAATCCTGTTCCAACTGATAGACATTTCCACATAGCCACTCATCAATCCTGTTCCAACTGATAGACATTTCCACATTGCCACTCATCAATCCTGTTTCAACTGATAGACATTTCCACATTGCCACTCATCAATCCTGTTTTCCAACTGATAGACATGTTCCACATTGCCACATCATCAATCATCAGTCCTGTTCCAACTGATAGACATTTCCACATTGCCACTCATCAATCCTGTTCCAACTGATAGACATTTCCACATTGCCACTCATCAGTCCTGTTCCAACTGATAGACATTTCCACATTGCCACTCATCAATCCTGTTCCAACTGATAGACATTTCCACATTGCCACTCATCAATCCTGTTCCAACAACTGATAGACAATCCTTCCACATTGCCACTCATCAATCCTGTTCCAACTGATGGACATGATTGACATCCTGTTCCACATAGCCACTCAAGACAATCCTGTTTCCACACTGGGCACTCAACACCTGTTTCAACTGGGCGGCAGTCAGTCGGGTGTACACAGTCTGCATTATCTTGAAATGGGTGTCTGGTTGATAGTTTCTGGGGTATCAAGACAACTTTTTTTTCCCAAGGACACCTGTCACATCAAGCAGTTTCTGGGAAAACCGTCAGTCATTGAAATAGTTAATGTGGTATCAAGACAACCTGTTCCCAAGGATACCAATAACATCAAGCACTCCCTGAGGAAAACCTTTAATCATTGAAATAGTTTCTGTGGTATACAGACATCCTGTTCCCAAGGATACCTATAACATCAAGCACTTTCTGAGGAAAACCTCCAATCATTAAAACCCAACGCTGTGGAATGTCACCGAACTGTCCAGCCCCCGAGGAAAATCTTCAGTCATTAAAACCCAACGCTGTGGAATGTGACCGAACTGTCCAGCCCCTGAGGAAAATCTTCAGTCATTAAAACCCAGCGCTGTGGAATGTGACCGAGCTGCCCAGTCGATATGTGTGTCTGCAGTGTATTACCCAGAGGCCATTGCTGGAGAATTGCCAGTCTTGCCTGGACAACCAGCAACAGTCTGTTGGAGAAAACGAAACAAAACTGAAAACACCTCCCACTGAATCCGGCAAACCCAGAGCTATCAACTCAGCATTGTACGACAGTAGACATGTCCTTATCTGTCCCACTGACCTAAGCTGAAAGAACGTTCTGGTGAATAGATGAAAGAGGAAACGAGTCACTGAAATGACCCGGACTTTCGGAAGGAGGGTCGAGCACATAAGAAAGACATTGGGCAACATATTTGGCGAACATTGCTTTCGGAAGCAGACAATGTTACAAGTACCAATGTTTCGGAATCACTTGAATGCAAAGTGTATTAATACCCTTACTTGGAAAACTAGGAGGTAATTGCACTTCCAGCAACAAACATTACGGGGTAATTACATCCGCAACAAACACTAGGGGGGTAATTACATCAGCAACAAACACTAGGAAGTAATTACATCAGCAACAAATACTAGGCGGTAATTACATCAGCAACAAATACTAGGAGGTAATTACATCAGCAACAAAAACTAGGCGGTAATTACATCAGCAACAAACATTACGAGGTAATTAGAATCAGCAACAATCACTAGGAGGTAATTAAAATCAGAAAACAGTTGGAGTAATTAAAATCAGCAACGAACATTAGGAGGTAATTAAAATCAACAAACACTAGGAGGTAATTAAAATCAGCAACATACACTAGGAGGTAATTAAAATCAGAAACCAGTAGGAGGTAATTAAAATCAGCAAGAAACATTAGGAAGTAATTAAAATCAACAAACACTATGAGGTAATTAAAATCAACAAACACTGAGAGGTAATTAAAATCAGCAACATACACTAGGAGGTAATCACATCAGCAACAAACACCAGAGGGTAATTAAAATCATCAGCAAAGACTAGGAGGTAATTACACCCCCAGCAACAGAAACTAGGGGGTCTACTCAAAATATCAACATTTAACCTTGCTGTCTGTGTTTATTGAACAGGGGCTGATGGTCTACTCCACGTAAAACCTCAACATTCAACCTTGGTGTGTATGTTGATTGAGCAGTGGGTGATGGTTTACTCCGCGCAAAGCTTCAACATTTAACCTTGCTGTCTGTGTCGATTGAACAGGGGGTGATGGTCTGCTGAGCGTACCGTTGACTCAGCGGACTGCCTTGTCCAGACAGCGACCTGGTGATCACTCGGCCACACCACTACCATCACCGCCGCCCACAACGACCCTCCATAGGTTGGCGTGGACACCAGCCGGTGTGGAGCTTGAAGCCAGTGAACCCCGTGGCCCTCGGTCAGCCCCGCCCCTGCGTTCCTTGTGACACTGACAAGGCATCACAGCTCCTGAGGCAGTCACCCCCCCCCCACCACCACCACCACCCCCGCCTCCTTCCCTTCCACCCACCCTGAGCTGCCCTCAGCAGAAAGTGCACACCACCCACCCTCACTCCAGACCCCCTTCCTTCCCCCATCCACCTGCCACTTCCGCAGACACCTGATCCATAACCACCTTCAGCATCACTCCCAGAAGCCCGCGTGAAGCTACCCCTCCCTCCCCCTGGTGTCCACACCCCCTAGCACCACACGCGGCCCTCCAGAATCATGTCAGCCGACGACCAGGACGCGCA
>JADBJO010006292.1:67500-70000 GCA_016801955.1 Conus betulinus | reverse complement strand
TAGCAAGGCCCACTATAATAAGGTTCGGCACTGTCCTAGTCGTTGTTGCCCACTATATGTATTATTGGGTCTGTTGCCCGTGTCGGTTTGCCGAGTGTATGTATCATTGGTGTTTGTTGACATGTGGGTGTTGCCCACTGTATTATCGGAGTTTGTTGCCATGTGGGTGTTGCCCACTATATGTATTATTGGTCTTGTCATGTCAGTGTTACTTCTGTCTGGCAGTTTCCTCTGTTGTTTAGAATAGCAAGGACAAACAGGAAAGCTCGGCACTGCCTAGAATCATTGTGCGTAAAGTTTGTGACTTTTGAGGCTTAAGTCTGTCTGCTGTCTGTCCGTCTCTGTCTGTCTGTCTCTCTGTCTGTCAGTCTGTACTCTCTCTCGCTCGCTCTCTCTCTTATTTTCTCTCTCTGTCTCCGTCTCTCTCGGTCTCTTTTGCCGTCTCTCCCTCTCTCTCTCCTCTCTCTCTCTCTCTCCCCCTCTCTCTCTCTTCCTCTCTCTCTCCATAGACGTGCAGCAAAACTACTCCATCCAGCTGTATATCTAACAAACAGACGAAAAACTAAAAGCGCTGAACATACTTTCTCTGAGTAAGCAATTGGAATTCAACAAGGCATCATTTATGTTTAAAATCTTGACAGATACTATGCCATGTTATATCAATGCCCTTTTCACAAGATCGAACAGCTTTTCTGGCTCGATGAAATTCCTTCTTGCCTATTCATTGCATTGATCTATACAAAACAAGCCTAGCTTACTCTGGACCATATGTCTGGAACTCACTTCCACCGAATCTACAAAATACTAATACTAAAAACTTTTTCAAGAAACATTTGCATAAACATTTCATGTCTCAGTAATTTAATTATTCGATTAAAATGATTAGCGCCCATTCGCAAAGTCTTCTGTGAACCATACTTTGAATGCATCGTCTAAACATATAACCTACTCCGTTAAAATCGCTCATCCCCACTCCCACTCTGTCTACCATCCCTTTTTCTCCCCCCCCCCCCCCACCCCCCCCATTCTCTCCTCCCCACCCTCTTCTGACCTCTCTCTCTGTAGTTTTGTCCCCCCCCCGTCCGTCTGTCTCCATTTCTCTGTCTGTCTTTCTGTCTCCTTCCCTTCATCCTTCCCTCCCCTCCTCTCTCTCTCTTTCCCTCCTCTCTGTCTCCCTCCTTCCTCTCTCCCTCCCTCCCTCCCTCCATCTCTCTCTCTTTCTTTATCTCTCTCTCCCGCTCTCTCTCCCCTCCCTCCTCCTCTCCCCTCTCTCTCTCTTTCTGTCTCTCTCTCTCTCTCTCCCCTCTCTTAGGCTCTCTGGTCGTGTGTGTGTGTGTGTTGTGTTTTCCAGGTGTACTTTCATAACCCACCCTGCCTAGGTGCAGCGGGCTGTCCAGTGCCTGGCGTTACAGGCTGTGAACGTCCACAACCGCTTAGCCATGTTGACCGCCGGCTTTGGCTGGCTTAGGCATGGGGCAAAGAGTCCAACCGCTTTGTTGTGTGACTGGTGGCCACAGAGCCCTTTCCATGTGTGTGTGTGTGTGTGTGTGTGTGTGTGTGTGTGTGTGTGCAAAGCACAGACTGCTCTGGCCATGGTCGTACCGACATCACACTCACCTCCTCCTGTCTCGTTTCTTTTCTGTTGTAGTGGCGACACTGGAACCACTTCTGTGGGCTTAGGGTCTGGGAAGAGTAGGAGGGGGGAGGGGGCACGTGTGGGGGGGGGGGGGGGGGGTATGTGTGTGTGTGTGTGTGTGTGTGTGTGTGTGTGTGTGTGTGTGTGTGTGTGTGACCTCTGAAACATACTTCATTCAGACGCAGTAATCGATTAGGCCTAAGGACATGCCGTCTGCTAGGAGTTGAGATGCGACATCTCTTTGCTCCTGTTCAGGCCTGAGTGCAGTAAGGCGAAGCCAGAAGCACAAAGTATCACGTCAAGTTCGAGACGTAATTCCTTTATTCTAAGCTGGACAGTGACACCTGAAACATAATTCCTTCATTCTAAGCTGGACAGTGTTGAAACCTGAAACATAATTCCTTCATTCTAAGCTGGATAGCGTTGAAACCTGAAACATAATTCCTTCATTCTATGCAGTTCTGTCTTCCCGTCTGTCCTTTCTGCTTGTGTGCTACATTGAGTGTTTTCAGTTCTCTCTTCCCGTCTTTCTGCCTGTGCTACATTGAGTGTTTTCAGTTCTCTCTTCCCGTCTTTCCTTTCTGTCTGTGCTATATTGAGTGTTTTCAGTTCTCTCTTCCCGTCTTTCCTTTCTGTCTGTGCTATATTGAGTGTTTTCAGTTCTTTGTTCCCGTCTTTTGCCTGTGCTACATTGAGTGTTTTCAGATCTCTCTTCCCGTCTTTCCTTTCTGCTTTCGCTACATGAGTGTCTTCAGTTCTCCCTTCCCGTCTTTCCTTTCTGTCTGTGCTACATTGAGTGTTTTCAGTTCTCTCTTCTCGTCTTTCTGCTTGTGCTACATTGAGTGTTTTCAGTGTTCTCTTCCC
>JADBJO010006292.1:60000-62500 GCA_016801955.1 Conus betulinus | reverse complement strand
TCCCATTGATTTTCCCATCTTTGATGCTTGGCTGATTGAGATGTCAGTCCTCATGGTAAGCGTGACATTGTCAATCATTTGTCGTTCAGACGTTCTCTCTCAGAACACACCGCCGCTCAGAACACAACTTCAGTGACTGCCGACGACTTCAATCAAAGTGCAAAGTTGCATGGTGTGTAAACTGATTGGGCCGAAGGGCATACACTGCCAACAGCATGTTGTCTACTAGGATACTACAGGCGGGAGAGAGAGAGGGGTATGGCGTTTGTGATCCTCGTTGATCATTAAGGGAGGGAGAACGGAAAGAACGGAAAGAGGAGAAGAGGGGGTAGGAGGTTGGGGGGTGGGGGGCGAAGTTGGTAATGCAGAGGAAAAGGAAGGTTGGAGTGGACGACATGTCCACAGTGGTGTGTTGTTTGTCTTCGCCTCACTGTGATGTCAATCATAAGGGGAGGTTGGAGTGGATGGCAGTGTTCTCAGTAGTGTGATGTTTTGTCTTCGCCTCACTGTGATAACAATTATGATAAGGGAAGCTTGGAGTGGACGACAGTGTTCCCAGTGGTGTGATGTTTGTCTTCGCCTCACTTGGGGGTAAGCAACATGACAAAGACCGTTTGTTTAACGCAAATCCTAAACAATGGCGATACTATGCGATTCACAAATGTTAACAAATTAATATCTCGCACACGTACATGTAAACGCACACGGACACACAGACAGACAGACACACACACACACACACACACACACACACACACACACACACACACACACACACACACACACACACACACACACACACACACACACACGCTCGGACGCACACACTCGCACACACACAGACATACAAACACGTGCGCGCGCACGCACGCACGCACGCACACACACACACACACACACACACACACACACACACACACACACACACACACACACACACACACACACACACACACCATGGACACAGACACGCACATGGACATACTGTCACACACAGCTTTGGTTACACACAGTACACGTCATGGAAACACTATCATAGCACGCACGCACGCACGCACGCACGCACGCACGCACACACACACACACACACTTTTTCACCATGGAAACAGACCTGTCTGTCATGGAAAATAGCTGTCATCGACACCATGATTAAAGTATAGACTACTGTCGTCATGGAAACAACTGTCACAGACACCATGGAAAGTATAGACTGCTGTCAAAGTATGGAAACAAACTGGCGGCCATAGAAACATTGGAAAGTATAGACTGCTGTCGTCATGGAAAGAACTGTCATAGACACCATGGAAAGTATAGACTACTGTCATCATGGAAACAAACTGCCATAGACACCATGGACTGTATACACCGCTGTCGTCATGGAAACAACTGTCATAGACACCATGGATTGTATAGACTGCTGTCGTCATGGAAACAACATAGACACCATGGACTGTAGATTGCTGTCGTCATGGAAACAACTGTCATAGACACCATGGACTGTATAGATTGCTGTCGTCATGGAAAACAACTGTCATAGACATCATGGACTGTATAGACTGCTGTCGTCATGGAAACGACTGTCATAGATACGTCATGGACTGTATACACTACTGTCATAGAAACAACTGTCATAGACACCAGGACAGACTACTGTCATCATGGAAACGACTGTCATAGACACCATGGACTGTCATAGAAACACCATAGACACCATGGACTGTGTAGACTGCTGTCGTCATGGAAACAAATGTCACAGACACCATGGAAAGTATAGACTACTATCGTCATGGAAACAACTGTCATAGACACCATGGACTGTATGGATTACTGCTGTCATGAAAACAAAGTCATAGACACCATGGAAAGTATAGACTACTGTCGTCATGGAAAGAACTGTCATAGACATCCTTGGGTTGTATAATCTAAAGTTGTCATGGAAAACGACTGTCATAGACACTTGGACTGTTTGACAACTTTCCTATCAGAAACAACTATCCACCCAAACCGAGTTTCCCATAAACGAAGGGCGTACGACGGTCGTTTAGGGCAGAAAAATATTGATGTTCCAGTAGAAACACCATGACACCATGTGAAACCCTACAGGCTGTCGTCATGCACTGGTTCATAGACGCCACGTGTTCATTGGACGGTATGTCTAGCGAAACGACTGTCATAGACACCATGATTATGAACGTTGCACCCAAACAGCACCAAGCATCAGAGCACAAGCGAAGACTGAATGTGGCCGTTGGTATGAAACCCGTTGTCATAGCACGCACCTTCCCCGAAGACTACTGTGTATGGCTGCCTTAATGGTCCTTGGGTTTTAAGAAAAAAAAGTTGTCATACACACAGCTGTCAGACATCTTAGCCGGTTTGAGAACTTGATGATTGTTTTTTTTTTGTATCCACCCAAACGGAAAATAAACGAAGGGCGAAACGGTCGTTTAGAAGCATCAATCCACCATCGACGGTAAAGACGGCAAAGTGAAAATACCTC
>JADBJO010006292.1:32500-50000 GCA_016801955.1 Conus betulinus | reverse complement strand
CGAAAATGTGTCAGCCCTGTTATTGTCCCTTTGGTCAGCTGAGTTGTGGACCACATGAACTGAATAGCGTTAGCCTCTGTCTGTCTTTCTGTCTGTCTGCCTGCCTGTCTCTCTGTCTGTCTGTCTGCCTGCTTGCCTGTCTGCCTGTCTGTCTATCTGTCTGTCTGTCTGTCACTTTTTCTAGACCGACATAGTTCATAACACAGAAAGACCATGATCATGTGGACACAGAACGATTTAGCGAAACAAAGTACTGACAGACAAGCTTCAAACTAGGGCTGAGTGTAGCAGAAGTAAGATTATCCCAAAGAAACCTGATTAGGTTGTGGTCTGGACAATTGCGGGGACTCATTCACAGTGTTCTGGAGTGAGATTAACCCAAACCAGCCATTGATTAGATTGGGGTTGGACATTACTCGTGGACCGGGAGAACAGTGTGTTGGAGTGAGAAATCAACGTAGACTCACGGGACCTGCTCCGCCGGTGCGCGCACGTGTCATTGTTTTGCATCCCCAAAGAGCCACCGCCTTGGAAGTAGTAGCTCTTACCGCGCGGAGGACTGTGTTGTTCCGGACCTTCACTTTCGCAGTAATGTTGATACTGGAGATCAGAGATATACAGCTAAGGTGGGGGGCACACTGGTTCAGCGAGACTGTACACAAACATGGTCAGCTACCCTAGAGATTAGGTCTCATCTGGCACTGGCTGGCCAGAAGTCGTGAGCTGTGAGGCGGGTTCACTAGCCAGTTGGTGCTTTGCGCTGTTGTGAGGAGGGAGACAGGGGCTGTAGAAGGTGGCGTCATCCACGGGTTGCCAGTGCCCGCGCGTGTGAGGATCACAGGTTTTCACTGTATCAGCATCTGAACTGTGTGAGTCACATTTTCTTTGCTTTACACAGACTCTGTCACCGGCACGAGTCCCCATGAGGAGTTGACTCGTTGTAGTCCCCATGAGAAGTTGACTCGTTATAGTCCCATGAGGAGTTGACTCGTTGTAGTTCCCGTGATTAGTTGACTCGTTGTAGTCCCCATGAGGAGTTGACTCGTTGTGGTCCCCATGACTTTGTAGTCCCCATGATTAGTTGACTTGTTGTAGTCCCCATGAGGAGTTGACTCGTTGTGGTCCCCATGACTTTGTAGTCCCCATGATTAGTTGACTCGTTGTGGTCCCCATAATGAGTTGACTCGTTGTAGTCCCCATAATGAGTTGACTCGTTGTAGTCCCCATAATGAGTTGACTCGCTGTAGTCCCCATGATTACTTCACTCGTTGTAGTCCCCATGATTAGTTGACTCGTTGTAGTCCCCATGATTAACTGACTCGTTGTAGTCCCCATAATGAGTCGACTCATGTAGTTAAGTCGTTGTAGTCTCCATGATTAGTTGACTCGTTGTAGCCCCCATGATTAGTTGACTCGTTGTAGTCCCTATAATGAGTCGACTCATTGTAGTTAATTTGTTGTAGTCTCCGTGATTAGTTGACTCGTTGTAGTCCCCATAATGAGTCGACTCATTGTAGTTAAGTCGTTGTAGTCTCCATGATTAGTTGACTCGTTGTAGTCTCCATAATGAGTCGACTCATTGTAGTTAAGTCGTTGTAGTCTCCATGATTAGTTGACTCGTTGTAGTCTCCATAATGAGTCGACTCATTGTAGTTAGGTCGTTGTAGTCTCCATGATTAGCTGACTCGTTGTAGTCTCCATAATGAGTCGACTCATTGTAGTTAGGTCGTTCTAGTCTCCATGATTAGTTGACTCGTTGTAGTCCCCATAATGAGTCGACTCATTGTAGTTAGGTCGTTGTAGTCTCCATGATTAGTTGACTCGTTGTAATCTCCATAATGAGTCGACTCATTGTAGTCAAGTCGTTGTAGTCTCCATGATTAGTTGACTCGTTGTAGTCTCCATAATGAGTCGACTCATTGTAGTTAAGTCGTTGTAGTCTCCATGATTAGTTGACTCGTTGTAGTCTCCATAATGAGTCGACTCATTGTAGTTAAGTTGTTGTAGTCTCCATGATTTGTTGACTCGTTGTAGTCCCCATGATTAGTTGACTCGTTGTAGTCCCCATGATTAGTTGATTCGTTGTAGTCCCCATAATGAGTCGACTCATTGTAGTTAAGTTGTTGTAGTCTCCATGATTAGTGACTCGTTGTAGTCCCCATGATTAGTTGATTCGTTGTAGTCCCCATAATGAGTCGACTCATTGTAGTTAAGTGGTTGTAGTCCCCATGATTAGTTGATTCGTTGTAGTCCCCATAATGAGTCGACTCATTGTAGTTGAGTGGTTGTAGTCCCCATGATTAGTTGACTCGTTGTAGTCCCCATGATTAGTTGACTCGTTGTAGTCCCCATGATTAGTTGACTCGTTGTGGTGCCTTGACCTGTGTCCCGCTATGACAGCTAAGCTTTGTTCTCTTGAGTGGTGTTGGATGGTGTGGTAATGTTGAGAGGTGTTGTGGTGTTGGGTGATGTTGAGAGTGGTGTTGTAGTGTTGGGTGGTGTTGTGGTGTTGGGTGGTGTTGAGTGGTGTTGTGTTGAGTGGTGTTGTAGTGTTGGGTGGTGTTGAGTGGTGTTGTGGTGTTGTGTTGAGTGGTGTTGTAGTGTTGAGTGGTGTTGTAGTGTTGAGTGGTGTTGTAGTGTTGAGTGGTGTTGTGGTGTTGGGTGGTGTTTGTAGTGTTGAGTGGTGTTGTAGTGTGAGTGAGTGGTGTGTGTGGTGTTGGGTGGTGTTGTAGTGTTGAGTGGTGTTTTAGTGTGAGTGATGTTGAGTGGTGTTGTGGTGTTAGGTGGTGTCTTGTGGTATAGGGTGGTGTTGTGGTGGAGAGACCCCAGTGTTGCTGAAGAAGGGAGACGTAGAGAAATTAAAAAAAAAAAGTCCCAAACAAATGGGAATGTAGGCCTGTTACAACCCGACTTCTCAATACACAGAGTTGACACAGTAGGATGTGAACTACGAACAGTTTCGATGGCACTGATTTGCGCAGCGCTCAACAGTACGTGCAGAGAGCTCAACAGTATGTGCAGAGAGCTCAACAGTATGTGCAGAGAGCTCAACAATACGTGCAGTAACAGTGACTCTCGGCCTCTGACTCGGGCCTCGATCAATTGATCGATAAGAAGAGGAGAGATTGGACTGTTGAAGAAGATAAACTGTTGATAGGCCATAAGATGAGAAGAAGAGTTGTCAGATCGGAAGATGAGAAGAAGGGTTGTCAGACCACAAAATGAGAAGAAGGATTGTCAGACCAGAAAATGAGAAGGGTTGTCAGACCAGAAAATGAGAAGAAGGGTTGTCAGACCACAGGATGGGAAGAAGGGCTGTCAGACCACAAAAATGAGATGAAGGGTTCCCAGACCACAAAATGGGAAGGGTTGTCAGATCACAAAATAAGAAGGGTTGTCAGACCAGAAAATGAGAAGAATGTTTGTCAGACCACAGGATGAGAAGAAGGGTTGTCAGACCACAAAATGAGAAGGGTTGTCAGACCCGAAAATGAGAAGAAGGGTTGTCAGACCACAGGATTAGAAGAAGGGTTGTCAGACTACAAATGAGAAGGGTTGTCAGACCACAGGATGAGAAGAAGGGTTGTCAGACCACAAAATGGGAAAAAGGGTTGTCAGAACACAAAGTGAGAAGGGTTGCCAGACCACATGATGAGAAGAAGGGGGTTGCCAGACCACATGATGAGAAGAAGGGTTGTCAGATCACAAAAAAATGAGAAGAAGGGTTGTCAGACCACAAAATGAGAAGAAGGGTTCCAAGACCACAAAATGGGAAGGGTTGTCAGACCACAAAATGAGAAGGGTTGTCAGTCAGACCACAAAATGAGAAGGGTTGTCAGACCACAGGATGAGCTGAAGGGCTGTCAGACCACAGGATGAGAAGAAGGAGAATGGAGAATATTTAGGAAAAAACATCTGAAAAGAAGATGGGGCAGCTTTTTCTAAAGCGAAGAGAGGATATGAAAATCAATTGCTTAGAAAGCAGAAGTTGTATAATGATCCAGTTTATGAAAATACTCAATTCTGTGAATAATCAAGAAGGATTTTGGAAATCGCTGTGCTCAGTATACAAAAAAAAGCGATCACTATCTCGAAATAATATTACTGTTGAGGAATGGCACCAACATTATCAATTAGTATTAGAGAAAGATGATCCGCATCAAGCAGTTCAGAATGTTGCAGATGACGTGTGCGTAAATTTGCATGGACCAACCTATCACAAAAGGAAGACATTCTATCAGCAGTCAGGAAGTTGAAAAATCGAAAAGCTCCTAGGCCCGATGGCTCGACAGGGGAATTCTTTAAGAATTTGGGTGGTTGTGCCATTGGACTTTTTAGTACAATTATTCAAAGCACTGTTTGACAAAGGTATGTATCCAGAGGACTGGTCAGAGTTTATGATTATGCCTTTATATGAAAAAGATGAAGTCAACAATACTAGCAATTATAGGGCAATTTCTTTATGTAATATATCAAGTAAATTTGTAGTTAAGTTATAAACGCTAGACTTTCAAATTGGGCTGAAATAAATTATATATCACTAGTGAACTTCTAGCTGGGTTTAAAAAAGATTATTCAACGACTGATCATATGTTTACTTTTTTTGGCAGCTGTACAAAAGCAGTTTGCAAATAATCGAAAATTGTACGTAGCTTTTACAGATTGAAAAGTAAGCTTTTGATTCGATTTTGATAAAACTTTTATGGCCAATACTTAGAAATGACGGAATAAAAGGAAAAACTCTACTGTCAATTAGAAAGTGTGTATGAGGATGTCAAAGCTAGAAGTAAATGTGGTACTAGAATTAGTTATCTAATAAAATATACAAGAGGAGTAAAACAGGGCGATGTGGGTAGCCCCGTCTTGTTTTCATTTTTTGATAATAATGATGTGGCTCAACAAATTAATACAGATGATAAATATGGAGTAACATTTGATTAAGTAGAAATATTTATTATGCTTTTTGCAGATGATATTGTGTTGTTTTCTGAAACGTTGGTCTACAAAATCAGTTAAATCGGTTATATGCGGCGGCGGTGGAGAGACTGGAGCTGAAATTGAACATGGAAAAATAGAACATTACAGTGTTTCGTAAAGGTGGCATTTAGCAGCACGTGAAACATGGTTATATGGAAGTAGTCAGATGTCTGTGGTGAATGTTTACAAATATCTTGGATTATATTTTTCAGCTAAGCTTAGTTTTAGGTTTACTTGCCAAGATCTGGTCAGTCGAGCGAAAAAAAAAAATCTGTTGTGAGCATTTTGTTCTTAATGTATAAGTTTAAAAACTACTCTCCAAGTATATTATGTAAACTATTGGATACACAAGTTCAGCCAGTGGTGCTATATGGAGCTATGGGGCTTAAATGATAATCAAGAAATGAAAAGGTACATTTATTTGCCTTGAACAAAAATTTGCATGTTGATCAACAGACTTCCAACGATTTTATGAAGGTGAACTTTGAAGGTACACGAAGAGCATTAGGTTATGGTTAAAAGTGGTTCAAATGAATTATGACAGACTACTACCTGCTCTGGCTTATAAGAATATGTATATACTCGATCAAAGAGGTAAGCAAACAGGGGCAAGTAGTGTACGTAAATGTTTATGTAGTTTTTTTTTTTTTTTTTTTTTTTTTTTACGTATGGATGAATCAGGGTGTCGGGTGTGCAAAAGGTTTTTCGGCATGTTTCAAGCAACGCATTATAGAGTGTAGGTGGCAGGATTGGGAGTCACATGTTCGGACGAGTGACAGATTTTCATCGTACGGACTGTTTAAATTCATTCATTCGATTAGATCACACGTTTCATTGTCTTTGTGTAGTTTTGTAAGAGCAACATTAACTAAGATTAGATTTGGCGTATCTGACACTGCTGTGTACTCCCAGAGATATACATACGGCGGAAACTGAGCTGCCATATGTCGCTTATGTAGTTCAGCAATAGAGGATGAAATGCATCTTGTGTTTAGCTGTCAAGTGTTAAATGACTTAAGAGGGAAATTGATTCCATCAAAATGTTGCGGTAGACCATCTAGGTTTCGCTTAGTATTGCTATTATCAACAGAAAATGGAAAAACAATGAGAAGTTCTGCAATTTACCTGTATAAAAAATTTCAACGTATCAGAGCCTTTTCTCAATAAGGGCGAGCAGAGTGATCATGTTTGTGCATTTTACACAGTTTCAGTGAACTTACAATTTGGATTTTTGATGTTAATCTTTTATTTTTACAATTTCAGAGATTTGACCCCTTTAAGATGGGGCCGTGGCCTTATGACTAAATCGTTCATTCTTTCTTTTCTAACCCTTCTCTGACCCCCTGAGTAGATGATCACCATCATACCACCCCACTCTGACCTTCCTCTGTCCCCTCAGGTCTACTGTGAACTCTGACCTTTCTCTGTCCCCTAAGGTCTACTGTGAACTCTGACCTTTCTCTGTCCCCTCAGGTCTACTGTGAACTCTGACCTTCCTCTGTCCCCTCAGGTCTATTGTGAACTCTGACCTTTCTCTGTCCCCTCAGGTCAGATTCCATTGGACGTCGCCCTGCAGGACGGCCTTGACACCATCGCCACCCTCCTCTCCTGCCACCTCCCTTCCCTTCCCCTCCATTCCTCTCCCTCCACCACCGCCTCCACCACCCTGTCCAAAGCCACGTTGACCCCTGGCTCCACTTTTGCCCCACCGTCACCCCTGACCCCGAGATCCCCAGTGGGGTGCAGGCAGGAGGAGGAGGGCGGGGGGATCCGGCGGACCCTCAGCGAGGCAGGCCCGGGCCTGGGACTGCAGACCCTGTGGAGCAACGGCCCCCGCCAGCCGGCCCCCGGCACGGAGGGGGAGGAGGGGGAGGGACAGCCACCCAGAGCCCCCCAGGGTGACCCTGTCCACAACGTGTCCGGGAGGCTGTCCGCCATGACGTCACTCCACCTCCACCCTTCCCGGACCACACCCCACCCTCAGACGCTGTCCTCCCGAGAAGTGACGTCGTGCTCGGACCACCCGCGCCGCGACCTGGACTCCCACGCGATGACGTCACGAGAATCGACGTCCTACTCGGAGGTTGGGGAGAAGAGTCCTCGCCGCGCTCAACGGAAGAAGCAGCGGCTGCTGCGCCGGCAGGCAGAGGACTTCCCCAGCTCGGAGGTGGCGGAGGGCGTGCAGAACACCCCGCGCGGCAAGCCCCGCGCCAAGGACCTCCACCTCTCCACCAAGGACTACGTTTCCCTGCCGGACCTGCGCGACTTCAAGGGGAAGCTCGTCACTTCAGGGGAGGTCACTCCCGTCGGCACAGAGCACTCGTCTCTGCAGCCTTCCCTCAACAGCTCCGGCGGGAGAGGGGAAGGGCGTTATGACGATGACAACGACCCGGCCACTCAGTCCTATTTGGAGCGATACAAAAGCGGTGATTTGCCCACACCCTGCACCCTTCCGCCGCTGCAAAGTAGTTCCGCGGATTCGGCGGATCGGCGGAAGGAAAGGGGCGGTAAATTGGTGCATAGAGGGAAAGCTAATAGCACAGATGACGTCATGTTAAGAAGTCTCATCGTTTAGAGCAGAGAGCGCCCACTACTCTTTACTTGCAAAGGACAACAACAAAACTTCTTCAAATGACCGAAGGGAAGCTGCGTGTTGGTATTAATGAGGTTGTGCAAAGAACGGGATGGTGGGCATGATTGCCCTCGCTCACTTTCCATGACGAAGGTTTGTACCTTTACAATGACGCTTGTCGAAGCCTAGGGCTTCTTGTCAACACATTTTTTCTTGTCTTGGACAAATGTTTGTCACTTACTTGTGAACTCGATTTTTTTAAGCATGGCGAATGAATGTAAACACTTGGCGCCTTAGGAATACTTACTGTGTACATTTTATGTGTCGGTTAGGGGCTACAGTTTTTTTTTCGCAAAGACGAAAAGAAAAGTGCATTGAAGATTTAGAATGACAGCACGGACGTGACGAACGTCCGAGATAAACTTTGATCATATTGGCTGGAGCCCGCTTGTCACATGGTGCACTGTTTATTCAGATAGTGTACAAGTAAAGACATGAATCTATGGCAACGACTGGGTGATGGGAAGTTTCCTGAAGGATTTACTACAATAGCAATGCACTGAATATTTATTGTTATCATGTCACCGTAGCAACATTGTGATCTTTGAAATCTCCATGGTAACACCGGCCTTAGCAGTCGTCCTGACTGGGGACAGCAATGATACGTTGAGAACTGGCTGCCATAGGAACAACCAAGACAAGCACCATTGGAGTCATCAAGTGGAAACATCATGTAGAACTGGCATCCGAGAGCCACGTGAAATCTGCGTTTCCTGGGACTGGTCATGGTGAGGACCGAGGAGGACTGATATTTTCACCAGTCCATAGGATGAGGACGGCCACTCCAACAGAACGAAGGGAATCGGTGTGTTCATCGTTACGTTGTCATGGTAATATCGGTGAATGCAGCCTCTCAATGAAAACTGATTGCAACGACGACAAAGACGGCGATGACGACATCAGTGACGACGTCGATGATGATGATGATGATGCTCTGGTCAGATCAACGCCAATCAGGAACGATGATGCGGTTTCTTCATGATAGGAACGTTACCTTCTGGGCAACACAAGTGAAAACAGTTATGATGAAACAATCGACAGAAGTGTTGCTGTCATTGATGCGGCGATGCTGTGGCCATCATGCCCGTCAACCGAAAGAACAGCACTGAGGGTCCTGTGCACTGCTACCCACGGTCTATGGAGTATGAATCAGGACACAACGTGAAAACCCGAGGGTAGGCATTTGGCCAGAGAGCATTACAAACACGATGAAGCTGTCCTGTGTATTGGTGACGCAACAACGACAGAAGGCAGTGTTGCTGTCATTGACTGAAGGGGCGATGCTGTGGCCATCATGCCCGTCAACCGAAAGAAATAGCACTGAGGGTCCTGTGCACTGCTACCCGGTCTCTGGAGTATGAATCAGGACATATCTAGACGTGTGCTTTGATTGGCACTTGGATGCGAACCCGAGGGTAGGCATTCTGGCCAAGAGAGCATTACAAACACGAAGTGCCCCCTGTCCAAGCTGTCCTGTGTATTGGTGTGATACAAAATTCAGTGATTTAAGGACAAATGATCTGTTGAGAGATTGAATTATTGATGAATTGATGTGTTGATACATCGACTTATCGATGCGTTGCTTTCTTGATACATTGATTTATTTATTGTGGACCCATATTATGAGGTGCAAAACCACGGTTATAATTGGAAGCCATACTATTTGTTTGTTTTCTACGTCATGTTTGTTTGACTTTTTGTTTTAATTTTCATTCCACTGTTACATTGAATATCGTGTCAGACTGATGATGTTCGAACGCTGCTCACCTTCACTGTGAACGCTGTTCGGCGGCACAAGACCAGTCAATGGTGAATCTGTCTTCAGTCACTGGCGGAGAATTCAGCGAGTGGGAAGGTGGGGACGGGATGGGATGGGGATCGGCAGAAGATGACGTCATCCGGATCAGCAGGCGAGGGAGGGGAGGGGAGTTCGATGTGTTGATGTTGATGCTGATGTCGAGTAGTACGTGACCTCCGGCCGGCAGGCGGCAAAGTTCGAAGGTCCTCACCACACTGGAACACGATGGGAGGAGTCTGACCGTGTCCTTCAGCTTGGCTGTGACCTTCGCCTTGGCCGTGTCCTTCACCGTGGCAATGGCCTTGGCCGTGTCCTTTACCTTGGCTGTGTCCTTGGCCTTGGCCATGTCCTTTACCTTGCTGTGTCCTTCACCTTGGCCTTGACCTTTACCTTGGTCGTGTCCTTCACCTTGGCCGTGTCCTTTACCTTGGCTGTGTCCTTCGCCTTGGCCCGTGTCCTTCACCTCTGTCTGTAGCCAGGGGCGTACTGTGCAGGGTCATTTTTCCATCTGTCACTCACATCACGCCTCAATGGTGCACGGGGTATTTCACGTGAATGCGGTGTGGACCGATAGCATGAAGAGGGTGCTGTACCACCAGCTGTGTACCTGTCTGGGTATGATGTGGGGGGTGTACCTGTCTGGGTATAATGTGTCTGGGTATGATGTGGGGTGTACCTGTCTGGGTATAATGTGTCTTGGTATGATGTGGGGTGTACCTGTCTGGGTATGATGTGGAGTGTACCTGTCTTGGTATGATGTGGAGTGCACCTGTCTGGGTATGATGAGGTGTTGGGGGGTACCTGTCTGGGTTTGATGTGGGGTGTGCCTGTCTCGGTATAATGTGGGGTGCACCTGTCTGGGCATGAGGTGTTGAATGTACCTGTCTGGGTATGATGTGGGGTGTACCTGTCTGGGTATGTATGATGAGGTGTTGGGTGGGGTACCTGTCTGGGTTTGATGTGGGGTGTACCTGTCTGGGTATAATGTGGGGTGCACCTGTCTGGGTAGGATGTGGTGTTGAATGTACCTGTCTGGCTATAATGTGGGTGGAGTGTACCCTGTCTGGGTATGATGTGGGGTGTACATGTCTGTGGTATGATGTGGGGTGGGGTGTACCTCTGTCTGGGTATCATGCAGGGTGTATGTACCTGTCTGGGTATAATGTGGGGTGTACCTGTCTGGTATCTGTCTGGGTACCTGTCTGGGTATGTGGGGTGTACCTGTCTGGTATGTTGTGAGGTGTACCTGTCTGGGTATGATGTATTGTGAGGTGTACATGTCTGGTTATGTCTGGGTGTGGTGTGGAGTGTACCCATCTGGGTATGATGTGGTGTGGGGTGTGTACCCCGTCTGGGTATGTTGTGGAGTGTACCTGTCTGGTTATGATGTGGTGTGAGGTGTACATGTCTGGGTATGATGTGGTGTGGGGTGTACCTGCCTGGGGTATGATGTGACGTGGAGTTAACCTGTCTGGGTAATGTGTAGGTGTACCTGTCTGTATGGTGTACCTGTCTGGGTATGATGTGGTGTGGAGTATACCTGTCTGGATATGATGTGGTGTACCTGGAGTATACCTGTCTGGATATGATGTGGTGTGGGATGTACCTGTCTTGGTATGATGTGGTGTGTGGGGTGTACCTGTCTGGGTATGATGTGATGTGGGGTGTGCCTGTCTGGGTATGGTGTGGAGTGTACCTGTCTGGGTATGGTGTGGATGTACCTGTCTGGGTATGTGGGGTGTCTGGTATGTATGTGGGGTGGGTTGTACCTGTCTGGGTATGATGTGGTGATGTGGTGTGGGGTGTACCTGTCTGGGTATGATGTGGTGTGGGGTGTACCTGTCTGGGTATGTCTATGTGATGTAAGATGTACCTGTGTGGTCTGGTTATGATGTGATGTGGGGTGTACCTGTCTGGGTATGGGTGTGGAGTGTACCCATCTGGGTATGATGCGGTGTGGAGTGTACCTGTCTGG
This sequence comes from Conus betulinus, assembly GCA_016801955.1. Classification (NCBI taxonomy): domain Eukaryota; kingdom Metazoa; phylum Mollusca; class Gastropoda; order Neogastropoda; family Conidae; genus Conus; species Conus betulinus. Next base: position 38,618 of record JADBJO010006292.1, on the reverse strand, counting down.
GTATGGTGTGTACCTGGGGTATGATTGTGGAGTGTACCCGTCTGGGTATGATGCGGTGTGGAGTGTACCTATCTGGGTATTGTGTGGAGTGTACCCGTCTGGGTATGATGCGGTGTGGAGTGTACCTGTCTGGGTATGGTATGGAGTGTACCTGTCTGGGTATGATGTGGTGTGTACCTATCTGGGTGTACCTGATTGGGTATGGTATGGAGTGTGGGGTGTACTGTCTGGGTATGATGTGGTGTGGTGTGTACCTGTCTGGGTATGTTGTGGAGTGGGGTGTACCTGTCATGGTATGTTGTGGAGTGGGGTGTACTTGTCTGGGTATGATGTGGGTTGCACATATCTGGGTATGATGTGGTGTGGGGGGTACCTATCTGGGTACGATGTGGTGTGGAGTGTACCTGTCTGTGTATGATGTGGGGTGTACCTGTCCAGGTATGATGTGGTGTGTACCTGTCTGGGTATGTTGTGGTTTGAGGTGTACCTGTCTGGTTATGGTGTGTGTGTGTGTGTGAGAGAGAGAGAGAGACTGTCTGGGTATGTTGTGGAGTGGGGTGTACCTGTCTGGGTATGTTGTGGAGTGGGCTGTACATGTCTTGGTATGTTGTGGTGTGGGGTGTACCTGTCTGGGTATGATGTTGGGGTGTACCTGTCTTGGTATGTTGTGGAATGGGGTGTACCTGTTTTGGTATGTTGTGGTGTGTACCTGTCTGGGTATGTTGTGAGATGTACCTGTCTGGGTATGTTGTGGGGGGTGTACCTGTACCTGTCTGGGTATGATGTGGGGTGTACCTCTCTGGGTATGTTGTGGTGTGTACATGTCTAGCTATGTGTGTTGTGGTGTGTACCTGTTTGGGTATGTTGTGTTTTGTGGCGTGTACCTATCTGGGTATGTTGTGGTATGTACCTGTCTGGGTATGTTATGCTGTGTACCTGTATGGTATATGTTGTGGTGTAGGGGGTGTACCTGTCTGGGTATGTTGTGCTGTGTACCTATCTGGATATGTTGTGGTGTGGCGTACACCTATGTTGGTATGTCTGTGGTATGTTGTGGGATGTACCTATCTGGGTATTCACACCTTGTGGTGGTTAACCTGAGCCAACAGCATTTAGGGATGACAGTGCCATCACGGTGTGCATATCTTCATTTGGGAGTGGGAAACCTCCTCCCTCCTTTAAACCTTTCCCCTCCTTTAAACCTTCCTCCTCCCTCCCTCCTTTAAACCTTCCTCCTCCCTCCCCCTCTTTAAACCTTCCTCCTCCCTTCCTCCCTGTTCTTTAAAACCTTCCTCCTCCCTCCCTCCCTCCTTTAAACCTTCCTCCTCCCTTCCTCCCTCCTGTCTTTTAAACCTTCCTCCTCCTCCTTTAAACCTTCCTCTTCCCTCCCTCCTTTAAACCTTCCTCCTCCCTTCCTCCCTCCTTTAAACCTTCCTCCTCCCTTCCTCCTCCCCTCCTTTAAACCTTCCTCCTCCCTTCCTCCCTCCTTTAAAACCTTCCTCCTCCCTTCCTCCCTCCTTTAAACTTTTCCTTGTGGTGTGTTTAAACCTTCCTCCTCCCTCTTTTTAAACCTTCCCCCTCCTCCCTCTTTTAAACCTTCCTCCTCCTTCCTGTAAACCTTCCTCCTCCTTTCTCCTTCCTGTCCTTCCCTCCTTTAAACCTTCCTCCATCCTAAACCTCCTTTCTTTAAACCTGTCTCCTCCTTCCCTCCTTTAAACCTTCCTCCTCCCCCTCCTTTTAAACCTTCCCCCTTTAAACCTCCCTCTCCCCTCCTTTAAACCTTCTCCTCTCCCTCCCTCCTTTCTCCTCTTTAAACCTTTTCCTCTCCTCCTCCCCTCCTTTAAACCTTCTCCTTCCCTCCTTCTCCTTCTCCCCCCCTCCTTTAAACCTTCTCCTCTCTCCCTCCTTTAAACCTTCCTCCTCCTCCCCCTGTCCTTTAAACCTTCTCCTCCCCATACCTTTAAACCTTCCTGCTCCCTCCTTTAAACCTTCCTCCTCCCCCTCCTTTAAACCTTCTCCTCTCTCCCTCCTTTAAAACCTTCTCCTCCCTCCCTCCTCCCCCTCCTTTAAACCTTCTCCTCCCCCCCTCCTTTAAACCTTCCTCCTCCCCCTCCTTTTAACCTTCTCCTCTCTCCCCCTTAAACCTTCCTCCTCTCTCCTCCTTTAAACCTTCTCCTCTCTCCCTCCCTTCTTCCTCCTCCCTCCCCTCCTTTAAACCTTCCTCCTCCCTCCTTTAAACCTTCCTCCTCCCTCCCCTCCTTTAAACCTTCCTCCTCCCCCCTTTAAACCTAAGCCTTCTCCCTCTCTCCCCTCCTTTAAACCTTTCCTCTCCTCACCTCCTTTAAACCTTCCTCCTCTCTCCCTCCTTTTAAACCCTTCCTCCTCCTCCCTCCTCCTTTAACCTTCCTTCTCCCCCTCCCTCCTTTAAACCTTCCTCCTCTCTCCCTCCTTTAAAACCCTCTTCCTCCTTTTCCCCTCCTTTAAACCTTCCTCCTCCTCCCTCCCTCCTTTAAACCTTCCTCCTCCTTCCCTCCTTTAAACCTTCTCCCCCTCCTTTAAACCTTCCTCCTCTCTCCCTCCTTTAAACCTTTCCTCCTCCCCCCTCCTTTAAACCTTCCTCCTCTCTCTTCTCCTTTAAACCTTCCTCCTCCTCCCTCCTTTAAACCTTCTCCCCCTCCTTTAAACCTTTCCTCCTCCCTCCTCCTTTAAACCTTCCTCCTCCTCCCTCCCTCCTTTCCCTCCTTCCTCCTCTCCTCTCCTTCTTTAAACCTTCCTCCTCTCCCCTTCCTCCCTAAACCTAACCCTCCTTCCTCCTTTTAAACCTTACTCCCCTCCTTTAACCTTCCTCCTCTCTCCCTCCTTTAAACCTTCCTCCCTCTCTCCTCCCTTCTTTAAACCTTCCTCCTCCCCCAAGCTTTAAACCTTCTCCTCCTTCCTCCTTTAAACTTCTTCCTCTCTCCCTCCTTTAAACCTTCCTCCTCCCCCCTTCTTTAAACCTTCCTCCTCCCTCCCTCCTTTAACCCTTCCTCCTCCCTCCTTTAAACCTTCCTCCTCCTCCTCCCTCCTTTAAACCTTTCCTCCTCTCTCCCAAGCTTTAAATCTTCTCCTCTCTCTCCTACTCCCTCCTCTTAAACCTTCCTTCTCCTCTCCCCTCCTCTTAAACTTAAACCTCCTCTCCCCTCCTTTAAACCTTCCTCCTCTCTCCCTCCTTTAAACCTTCTCCTCTCTCCTTCTTCCTTCCTCCTCCCCCTCCTTTAAACCTTTTCTCCTCCTTCCTCCTTCCCCCCTCCCCCCCTCCCTTAACCTCCTCTCCCTCCTCTAAACCTTCCTCCTCCCCCCTCCTTTAAACCTTCCTCCTCCCTCCCCCTTTAAACCCTTCAACCTCTCCTCCTCCTTTAAACCTTCCTCCTTTAAGCTTTTTAAATAACCTCCTCCCATCCCTTAAAACCTCCTTCAAACCTTCCTCCCTCCTTTAAACCTTCCATCCTTCCCTCCTTCTTAAACCTTCCTCCTGCCCTCCTTTAAACCTTCTCCTCTCCCCCTCCTTTAAACCTTTCTCCTCCCTCCCTCCTTTAAACCTTCCTCCTCTCCCCTCCTTTCAACCTTCCTCCTTCTCCTCCCTCCCCCCTTCCTTCCCCTCCCTCCCTTCCTCATTAAACCTTCTCCCCTCCTCTCCTCCAAAACCTCCTCCTCCTCTCATATTAAACCTTCAACCCTTCCCCTCCCTCCCTTCTTTAAACCTTCTCACCTCTCCTCCTCCTTTCTTCCTTCCTCCCCTCCCCCCTTTCTTTCAACCTTCTTTCCTCCCTCCCTACTTTAAAACCTTCCTCCTCCCTCCCTCCTTTAAAACCTTCCTCCTCCCTCCCTCCTTAAACCTTCCTCCCCCTCCTTTAAAACTTCCTCCTCTCTCCCTCCTTTAACCTTCCTCTCCCTCCCTCCTTTAAACCTTCCTCTCTCTCCCTCCTTTAAACCTTCCTCCTCCCTCCCCCTTTAAACCTTAACCTTCTCCACTTTCTTTAAACCTTCCCCTCCCCCCCAGTTAAAACCTTTCCTCCTCCTCCTCCCTTTGAAATCTTGGCTGTGTCCGCGTTTTTTTTTTTTTTTCCAAGGAGGGGAGACTCCTCTCCTTTAAATCTGTTCCCTCATCTGACTAGAGCACCTCCTCCCCTTCTTTAAACCCGGGGAGAGAGGGTGGGGGGGGGGGGGGGGGCGGGAGGGTCCCAGTGTCCTGTTTTTAAAACCTTCCTCCCTCCCCCAGCTTTTTGAAGGGGGGGCCGGGTCGCCAGGCCCCATGTTTGCTGATCCTGTACCCTTCTCTCCTTCATGTACTTTAAACTTCATGCACCCTAAAACCATCATGTACCCTCCTCTTCATGTACCTTAGTCCTCCCTCCTCTTAAACCTTACCTCCCTCCCTTCCTTTAAATCTTCCTCCTGTCGCCTCAAGCTTTAAAGGATTCCTCCCCCCCCCAACCCACCCTTCACCCACTCCCACCTCCTTGACACAGGGGAATCCCACGTTTTCCCGCATCCTCCCCTGTGGATTTACAGTCCTGGTGGGGTGGGTTGGTGTTCTAGCCAGGGGCACCTTCGTCAGGGCTGTCCCCCGGTCATTAATGCTTCACGTCCCCTCCTGCTTTTCACCCATGCCCAGCAAGGGAATCTCACCCTGGGGAATTCCCGACGGACCCTCCTTTTCAACCCCCACAAGAGTACTTTGCGGTGCAGCTTCCTCCCTGTCCCTGTCTGACCTGTGTTTTACTTTTGTGATGGTTTGTGTAACGTGAGTAATGTGATTTCCCAGTCTTGGCTAAGTCACCTTTCAGGGGATTCTCCAGTTTTTCTCAGGTAGATGAGACTGAAATGTGGAGAGGACATCCAGTGGTGGGTGGACAGGTTGGGTGGGGGTTATTTTTCCGGGGGGGGCGGGCAGGGGTCGGAGAGTACCTCTTGTTGTCCCCCCTATGTGAAGGGGGCCGGTTCGCACCCTAAGGTTCATGCTCATGTACCTCCTAGTCTCCATGTACTAATCTTCATGCAGGAATCTTCATGTACTCAAATCTTCATGTACCTTAGTCTCCCCAGCCCTTACCATTCTGTGGATCTCATGTCAGCGCTCAGTAAAGGTTGATTCTGTTGTCCCCACCCCGGAAGCCCCCCAGCTACCACCCCCACCACCCAGGTTCCTAATCTTGCTGTGACTATGTGTTCATCGCCAAGCCTTGGGAGAATGTCTGTGAAATGTTCACTGTCCACGTCTCATGTAAAGCCTTAACAACCTTCACACCGCATGTCGCAGCAAGCGGCACTAATCACCATGACAGCCTTCCCTTGAATCTTGGGCCCACCAAGGTAGTCCGGCTGGTCCTGGTTGGTGGGGTGTTCCAGTTGTCCCCCGTCCTCATGCTCACCTTCACCACCATGCCCGTGAGAATCTCACCCTGGGGAATCTCCCGACGGACCGAATCACTTTTCACCAGCAAGATACTTTGCGGTCTTTTTGCATGTCTGACCTGTGTTGTTGTCCTAACGTGAGATGATTTCCCGAGGTCAGTTTTACAGCCCCAGAGAGGTTTCAGATCCTTGGTCAAGAGAGGTCAGCCCCCCCTGTGAACACTTCTCCTGTTCTTGAGGGCACAGCGGGCCAGAGAGGTTGAAGGCAAGAGCATCTACCAAGGTCAGCTTGCTGTACTTCCTCTGTGTGAAGAGGCTGTTCGCCCTATCTGCCTAGCTGAGCACGAGGGTCATGTCCAAGCTGAAAGAAGCGCCTACTATTCAGCGCTACATCTGTGTTGAACAATGACTTTCCAGACGTGATTTTTTTTATAATGATCAGAATCCTCGTTAGTACTATCGTAATAACACACGCAATCATAATCAAAATCACTGGCTACTAATCAAAATGTAAGAATCATCGACTTAGGCCACTGGTGGCAATACTTCTGCTAGCTGTGCACGCGCGCCCGCGCGTGTGCCTATATGTATGTGTGTGTGTGTGTGTGTGTGTGAGAGAGAGAGAGAGAGAGAGAGAGAGAGAGAGAGAGAGAGGGGGGCAATCAGAAACATTTCTTACCAACAGTATTAACGTTTGTTTTGTTTTGTTCTTGTTTCCAAATGT
>JADBJO010006292.1:25000-27500 GCA_016801955.1 Conus betulinus | reverse complement strand
GCCAGACCTCATCACAGGATCAAAGGAAGAGAGACTGAAGGCATACACTGTATGGCCAGACCTCATCACAGGATCAAAGGAAGAGACTGAAGGCATATACTGTATAGGCAGACCTCATCACAGGATCAAAGGAAGAGATTGAAGGAATACACTGTATGGGCAGACCTCATCACAGGATCAAAGGAAGAGACTGAAGGCATACACTGTATGGGCAGACCTCATCACAGGATCAAAGGAAGAGACTGAAGGCATACACTGTATGGGCAGACCTCATCACAGGATCAAAGGAAGAGACTGAAGGCATACACTGTATGGGCAGACCTCATCATAGTATCCAGTGATATTCATAATTTGTTTTTCCTGGCCGCAGTTCAGCACACACCAGCTAACAGGAAGCAACGAAGACTGAACTGGATGGTGAAATGTCACGTTCCTTGCAGTCCCTGGGTCACTCCTCTCGCTGCTCATACAGGAAGACCACACTCACACAGCTGAAATGATGTTAAGAAGTATCCCCCCCCCCCCCCCCCCCCACCCCCCCCCCCCCCCCCCCCCCCCCCCCCCCCCCCCCCCCCCCACCCCCCCCTTAAACTTCACGCCCCCCCCCCCCCCCCCCCCCCCCCCCCCCCACACCCACCTTACCCCCCCCGCCCCCCCCCCCCCCCCCCCTAAACCCCCCCCCCCCCCCCCCCCCCCCCCATCCTGATCACAGTTTACTAAACTACTAGAGTAAACAACATCACACACACACGCACACACACACACACACACACACACACACACACACACACGCACGCACGCACGCACGCACGCACGCGCACGCACGCACACACACACACACACACACACATAGTCAGAATGAAGATCAGCTTGGCAATAAAAGTAAGAAGCTAGAGGATGGTGTTATCAGCAAAGTTTAAAAGAATCCACTCTCGCCCATATTCAGGAATCCCAAAACAGCGATAGAAATGGCGGATACAGAAACGTGAAGAGATGGTGAGAGTAACGAAAAGTTTTCCACCAAGCCTCGTAATTACGATTCAACGAAACTCTTGAAAGCAGTGAAGGCAAGAAACTTGACAATTTGGGAGAAATCGTGAAAACCAATTACCAGGAGATGTATTTGTCCTCATAGAAGAAAATAAACAACTGATGACTGAACTGCAGGAGAACAAGAAGCGACAGAATGTCACATAAAGAAATGTCAGTTCAATACTGTTAGAAGCTAAACTTGAAAACGCAGGGGTGAGGCAGGAAGGAACAATATTCAAGACGCAACAGTTTGAAAAGAGACTATTTCTAGACTGCAGCAGAAAGCGAACAAAACCTCCATTTTCCATAAGAAGCCAGGTCTAGTGATGTCAAGGCAACAGATCCTGAGGCAGCTCATCGTGTGTGAGTAAAAAGTGGGACAAAAAACAGACCTGGTGATACTCTCCTCCAGACAAACCAAACCACGACTCATCCAAAATCAAAAGAACTTCCTCCGGAAGTCGTGACGGAGGAGGACTGAACGAAACCCCTATACACCCTCTTCCATCAGACTGCCAATCGTGCACGTGCAGGAGCATTACGATGTTTGACACCTGAAGGGAAAAATACCTTAAAGACTTGGTTTCCTGAAGGTACAAGGCTGAAGCAGCAGACAGTCTTTACCACCTGTCCATTGACGTTGTAAAGTACAAGACTGAAGCAGTGGGCGATCTTTACAATCTGTCCATTGACGTTGTTAAGTACAAGACTGAAGCAGTGGGCGATCTTTACAATCTATCCATTGACGTCGTAAAGTACAAGACTGAAGCAATGGGCGATCTTTACAATTTGTCCATTGACGTCGTAAAGTACAAGACTGAAGCAGTGGGCGATCTTTACAATCTGACCATTGACGTTGTAAAGTACAAGACTGAAGCAGTGGGCGATCTGTCTTTCTTTTGATGTTAGAAGATACAAGACTGAAGCACCGCACTACCAAACTGATCTGTTCCATCCATAAGATTGACAACTCAAAATTTAAATCTAAATTAGACTGCCTAATAACATCTGATATGTCTCTATCCGATCTGAACTCTTCTCTGAGCGACCTGCTCGACAGACACGCCCCCCTCCATCAGCTTACAGTCAGGGAGACAGAGCCACGCCTTGGTACAACACAGTCGCCCCACAACTGTCCGGGTTAAAACGTAAACGTCGCCAGGCAGAAAGGCGTTTTGCGTTCCACTGGTCCCACTGTCCATAAAGAGATGTACAAATTTGTCAAACGGAATAATGCAGACTTAGTTCTAAAAGCTAAGACTAGTTTCTTCTCGACTCAGATCTCGGCCAGAAAGACGTGTAGGGAACTCTACCGCAACATGAACCAAATTCTGGGCAAAAGAAGACTGATGTATTTCCCACCAAGTAGATCCCTCAAAACTACCTGATATCTTTTTTAATTTCTTCGGAGACAAAGTAGTCAATATCCGTCATGCATTTGTCTCCTCTAGTCCTTCACGAGTAACAT
>JADBJO010006292.1:12500-17500 GCA_016801955.1 Conus betulinus | reverse complement strand
ACTGTTGACATCTGAGCCTTTGTGTTGCAGTGTGGTGTCTTTGGTGTGGAAACTGTTTCCATGATGTGGTTACAACTGTTGACATCTGAGCCTTTGTGTTGCAGTGTGGTGTCTTTGGTGTGGAAACTGTTTCCATGATGTGGCCACAACTGTTGACATCTGAGCCTTTGTGTTGCAGTGTGGTGTCTTTGGTGTGGAAAACTGTTTCCATGATGTGGTCACAACTGTTGACATCTGAGCCTTTGTGTTGCAGTGTGGTGTCTTTGGTGTGGAAACTGTTTCCATGATGTGGTTACAACTGTTGACATCTGAGCCTTTGTGTTGCAGTGTGGTGTCTTTGGTGTGGAAACTGTTTCCATGATGTGGTCACAACTGTTGACATCTGAGCCTTTGTGTTGCAGTGTGGTGTCTTTGGTGTGGAAACTGTTTCCATGATGTGGTTACAGCTGTTGACATCTGAGCCTTTTCGTTGCTGTGTGCTGTCTGGGGGGAGGACACAGCCCTCGGTGCACACTGACGAGCCAGTCAGCAGTGTTCGGTTGACTGTGTAGACGGTTGAACCTGGCTGTGTTGTTACAATTCACTGCTTGTTTCTGCTCTGCCATTCATCAGAATGTGTAACCTACCTGTGTTGTAAACTAGCTGTGTTGCCACTGCTCAATATAAATTTCTGCTCTGTCATTCAGCTGATCTAGCTGAGTTGTAATCTAGCTGTGTTTGTGATCTAGCTGTGTTGTAATCTAGCTGTGCTATAATCTAGCTGTGCTATAATCTAGCTACGTTGTAATCTATCTGTGTTGTCATCTAGCTGTGTTGTAATCTAACTGTGTTCTAATCTAGCTGTGTTCTAATCTAGCTGTGTAATAATCTAGTTGCGTTTGTAATCTAGCTGTGTTCTAATCTATCTGTCTTAATAATCTGTGTTAAGATATACCTGTGTTGTAATCTAGCTTGTTGTAATCTAGCTGTGTTCTAATCTAGCTGTGTTCTAATGTAGCTGTGTTATAATATAGCTGTGTTGTAATCTAGCTGTGTTATAATCTAGTTGCGTTATGATATAGCTGTGTTCTAATCTAGCTGTGTTCTAATCTAGTTGTGTTCTAATCTAGCTGTGCTATAATCTAGCTGTGTTCTAATCTAGATGTGTGTTTAATAATCTAGCTGTGTATAATCTAGCTGTGTTGTAATCTAGCTGTGCTCTAATCTAGCTGTTTTAATCTAGCTGTGTTATAATATAGCTGTGTTGTAATCTAGCTGTGTCACAATCTAGCTGTGTTCTAATATATAGCTGTGTTCTAATCTAACTGTGCTATTATCTAGCTGTGTTCTAATCTAGCTGTGCTATAATCTAGCTGTGTTTAATCTAGCTGTGCTATGATCTAGCTGTGTTCTAATCTAGCTGTGTTGTAATCTAGCTGTGCTATAATCTAGCTGTGTGTGTAATCTAGTTGTGTTGTAATATAGCTGTGTTCTAATCTAGCGGTGTGTAATCTAGCTGTGCTATGATATAACTGTGTTGTAATCTAGCTGTGTTGTAACCTAGCTGTGTTATAATCTAGCTGTGTTGTGATATAGCTGTGTTATGATAGCTGTGTTATGATATAGCTGTGTTCTAATCTAGCTGTGGTGTGGTATAACTGTGTTGTAATCTGGCCGTGTTGTAATCTAGCTGTGGTATGATATAGCTGTGTTGTAACTTAGCTGTGTTATAATCTGGATGTGTGTGTTATCTAGCTGTGTTATGATATAGCTGTGTTTTAATATAGTTGTGTTCTAATCTAGCTGTGGTATGATATAGCTGTGTTGTAACCTAGCTGTGTTATAGTCTAGCCGTGTGTAATCTAGCTGCGACCCTTTTCAGGATATGACGTTTTGTCAGGATGTAGACGTTTTTCAGGATGTGTAACGCTGTTTTTAGGATGTGATCTAGATGTTTAGGATGCGACCTTTTAGCAGTGTTGAAACCTAGCTTTCAGGATGTGACTTTGTCCAATCTTGCTGTGACCCTTTTCAGGACGTGACCCTTTGTAGGATGTGACCTTTTTCAGGACGTGACCCTTTACAGTGTTGTGACCTTTTTGAAGATATGACCTTTTCCAGATGTGTAACCCTTGTCAGGATGTCGCCCTTCTCAGGAGCTGTGAGCCTTTTCAGTATGTGGCCTTTTTTTTTGTGTTGGATGCGAACTGTTTCAGGATGTGACATAATCATCATAATGATAACAACAACAACAACAACAACAACAACAATCACAATAATAATAATAATAATAATAATAATAATAATCATTATCATGATCATGATCATTATTATTATTAGCTGTATAATAATTTATTGTTATTATTATTATTATAACAATAAAAATAATGAGAATAGGCATATAAGCTTTTTCCCATGTGACGTTGCCTATCCAGGATGCGAAACGACAACCCTTCAGGTCCTCACGTCCATAATGATAACAACAACCCCAACAACAACACCCCCCAATGCCAATAATAATAATAGTGAGAACAATTGTTATTATCATGTCGAATTATTATTTATTATAACAGTGAGGCAGCCCGAGAATGTGCATATAAGCTTTTCATAAACCACAGAAAACGACAGAGAGAGACGAGACGTCCCCCCCTCCAGAGGAGACCCCACCCCCCGCCCCCCCACCCCACCTGCCAGTTGGTGAGAGAGTTGTCTGAGAACCGGTTGGCAGTGAGGCAGCCCGGCATGTGTGTTACTGAGAGAAACCACACACAGAGAGAGAGAGAGAGAGAGAGAGAGAGAGAGAGAGAGAGATGAGAGAGATGAGATGATGATGATGATGATGATGATGATGATGATGATGATGATGATGATGATGATGATGATGATGATGATGATGATGATGTGACCTAGGGGTTAGGAAGGAGACGGAGTAAGTGATGAAGAAAGGCAAAGTCGACACCCGAAACTCCCGACACCAGGAAACGCAGGGGTACACTCAAAACAACATTTATTTCCACAACAATAACATAAATTTCATATTGTCATTCACACAGATATGGGACAAGGGAAACTGAAGAAGAAAAGAGGACAGACGAGGAGCAAGTTCTGAGAAGGTGGGAAATAGAGAAGAAGGATAGATACCTACCAGAAAACTATCTATTTAAGGGGACAAAGTAACCCCAATACACCTTCCCCCAGAGCCCGGGTCACCCGCCTATTGTTTGCCTAAATCCCACTAATCACTATGTCCCTTCAAGTAAAAAAGAAGAGAAAGCAAGGAACACACCTATACATTAATCACAGGACAAACAACACAATTCAATCCCTTTCACACTAATGTCATCACACATTCCATTCATTCAAAAATAATGATCCATTCATACCGTCTTGGCTGGCACACAGCTGCTTCCACGCCCTCTACACTACAACTCAAAACTACTCAGCTCAGTCTATCAATGAAGTCCAGGAATCACGTCTCGCAGTAGACCCCTTGGAAGACTCCTCCACGGTGACTGAGTCCGTCAGCTGCGTCGCCGGTTCAGGTCCCCGCTGCTGGCTCAGCTGCCAGTCGCCAAGGTGACCGAGCTAGCCTCCCGACGGACCTCGAGCGACCTGTATCTGTAGAAGGCGCTGGAATGCGCCAAAACCAGAACCAAAACAAAACCGCCCTGCGGCGAAGATCAGTGTCTTTCAAAAAAATTCTCCATATAAAGCCTAAATGTGTAGGTGCAGTGAAGAAAGACATGAAAACAGTGTGTGCGAACCATTTATATTATGACTTAATTTCTCTTTATGTTAAAATATATAATTTGAAATCTACATTTAATTTTTAGAAAAAAGATTTCCCCAGTTTTGTTTTCTATGTGTGAAAAAGAAATAGAAATTAACTCCCTTTATCTCTCCCCCCCCCCCCCCCCCCCCCCCCCCCCCCCCCCCCCCCCCAAAAAAAAAAAAAAAAAAAAAAAAATAAAAAAAGAGCCCTCGTTCATCCTTTCATACGTCCATCCATAAAAAAAAAATCAAACATTAGGACAGACAGGACGAACAGGAACAGACAATAGACAATACGAAAGCGCGGGGGCAACGCAGGCGTCGCGATGGGAGATCCCTGTTTCCGACTTAATATTAGTCGGATGAACACCTTATTTTACATCCGCATCCATCTCGCATGTCTGTATTCTAAATTACAAATATTTTAAAATAATAATGCCAAATTCCGACCGGTCAGGCACCAACATATCCAGCAAGGCTTTCTGGGCTGTCAGAAATCAACCATCCATATATCCTCCCTGGTTAACAGCAGCGCCCAAAACCATTCTAGCACAAAGACAACCCCTATAGTCCTGGTACCACAAAATATACGGAATTTTTTACAACCATGAAACGAGCTTCTCCTTACCCCAGAAATCACTCAGGAATTGGGTAAAGGAAAACAGAAAGAAAAAGTCGGAGTACATAAATCACAATCGGAACACTCCGAATGGGCGGAAAACTATTCGAGAGCGCTTCGCAGACACGCCTCGACTACACACCCTTTTACAAGCAGGATGGAAAATGGATAAAAAAAAAAAAAAAAAAAAAAAAAAACTTTTTTTTTTCTTCTCTCTCTTTCACTTGCGAAAAGGGTGGTTTCACAATAACAAAATACTTTCTCTATATACAGAAATAATTCTTACCAGAACGGCGGGTGGTCAGAAAAGGAAGTGCCGGCCAGCCCCCAGTCTCGACGGAAGACGGGACTCGACCAACCAGTCCCCACCGAAAGGAACTTCAGGTCCTGGACGACCCAATGGAGAGGTGGCAGTGGGTAGGGATAGAGATCCCCACAGAAGACCAGCGGCTTCCTTCGGCCGAGCGAACGGCTAGGTCCCCCGCTGCAGCGCTACGATGAAGTAGACAAAAGAGGCCCACTACCCAAGGATGGGGATCCTTACCACTCGGCTGCCAGCGCGAATCGAGTGCTTAACCAAAACCCAAGATCGACCAACCCAGATTGCAACAAGTCTGAATACAGTTACAGT
>JADBJO010006292.1:0-7500 GCA_016801955.1 Conus betulinus | reverse complement strand
ACTGTGGCGTGCTGCCTGTATGACTCAGCTTCCTGGAGATGCATGCCCACCGCTGGTCTTTCTTCTATGACTGAGGGTTGTACAGATGCATGCCCACTGCCGGTCTTTCTTCTATGACTGAGGGTTGTACGGATGCATGCCCACCAGTGGTCTTTCTTCTATGACTGAGGGTTGTACGGATGCATGCCCACTGCCGGTCTTTCTTCTATGACTGAGGGTTGTACGGATGCATGCCCACTGCCGGTCTTTCTTCTATGACTGAGGGTTGTACAGATGCCCATGCCCATCAGTGGTCTTTTCTTCTATGACTGAGGGTTGTACAGATGCATGCCCATCAGTGGTCTTTTTTCTATGACTGAGGGTTGAACAGATGCATGCCCACCACTGGTCTTTCTTCTATGACTGAGGGTTGTACAGATGCATGCCCACTGCCGGTCTTTCTTCTATGACTGAGGGTTGTACCGATGCATGCCCACCAGTGGTCTTTCTTCTAGGACTGAGGGTTGTACAGATGCATGCCCACCAGTGGTCTTTCTTCTATGACTGAGGGTTGTACGGATGCATGCCCACCACTGGTCTTTCTTCTATGACTGAGGGTTGTACAGATGCATGCCCACCAGTGGTCTTTCTTCTATGACTGAGGGTTGTACAGATGCATGCCCACTGCCGGTCTTTCTTCTATGACTGAGGGTTGTACGGATGCATGCCCACCAGTGGTCTTTCTTCTATGACTGAGGGTTGTACAGATGCATGCCCACCAGTGGTCTTTCTTCTATGACTGAGGGTTGTACAGATGCATGCCCACCACTGGTCTTTCTTCTATATGACTGAGGGTTGTACAGATGCATGCCCACCACTGGTCTTTCTTCTATGACTGAGGGTTGTACAGATGCATGCCCACCAGTGGTCTTTCCTCTTTGACGTCTTGTCCGAGCCCTTAGGTCCGTGACGATGACCATCCTCCCCAGGTGACAACAGTTGTGTTAGGTGAAGCATTGGAATGTGATCAGGTCACAGGTGGAACATGGGAATGTGGTCAGATCACAGATGAAGTATGGAATGTGGTCAGCTGTCAGGGTGAAGCATGGGAATGTAGTCAGATCACAGGTGAAGCATGGGAATGTGGTCATCTCACAGGTGAAGCATGGGAATGTGGTATGCTGTCAGGTGAAGCATGGGAATGTGGTCAGCTGTCAGGTGAAGCATAGGAATGTGGTCATCTCACAGGTGAAGCATAAGTATGTGGCCAGATCACAGGTGAAGCATGAGAATGTGGTATGCTGTCAGGTGAAGCATGAGAATGTGGTATGCTGTCAGGTGAAGCATGGGATGTGGGTATGCTGTCAGGTGAAGCATGGGAATGTGGTATGCTGACGGGTGAAGCATGGCAATGTGGACAGATCACAGGTGAAGCAGACAAGGATGAGGGCCGCCCTGTGTCCACACAGCACCAAGTGATACTGGCCACAGCCGGCTGACCGCTCACGCCAACCACAGGTTCAGGCCGCCACCCTCACCATTCTGCCCGGGGGTCAAAAAGACGTGACAGCTGACCCCCCCCCCCCCCCCCCCCCCGCTTTCCCTAGTCAGAGACATCGTCTCTAATTACCCCCCTCCTCCCCCCCCCCCCCCCCCTCAGTCAGAGGTGTGGTGACAGACATCGTGTGGTGACAGACATCGTGCCTAATACCCCCCGCCCCCCCCCCCCTCCCCCTCCCCCCCCCCCCCCCCCCCCCGGTTACAGGTGAGGTGACAGACATTGTGTCTAATACCCCCCCCCCCCCCCCCCCTTGTCAGAGGTGTGATGACAAACATCGTGCCTAATACGCCCACGCCCCCCCCCCCCCCCCCCCCACCACCACCACCACCTGGTCAAATGTGTGATGACAGACATCGTCCGACAGACATCGTTCTGAGCACTAAACCCCGCCGCCAGCCAGTGGGAGCTGGAGCAGATTGGTCTCTTCACAGCGTGCCCATTGTGTGACAGAGAACGCACAGAGGATGATTCATTCCCAGTGACCTTCACATTCCTCTAGTGAACAAGCACCCCGAGTCTGACCCTGAAATGATTTGCATGACCTTCACATTCCTTTAGCGAACGTGCACCCCGCGTCTGACCCTGAAATGATTCGCATGACCTTCACATTCCTCTAGTGAACTTGCACCCTGCGTCTGACCCTGAAATGATTCGCACGACCTTCACATTCCTCTAGTGAACTTGCACCCCGCGTCTGACCCTGAAATGATTCGCACGACCTTCACATTCCTCTAGTGAACTTGCAGCTCACTTCTGACCCTGCAATGATTCGCATGACCTTCACATTCCTTTAGCGAACTTGCACCCCGCGTCTGACCCTGAAATGATTCCCTTGACCTTCACATTCCTCTTGTGAACTTGCACCCCGCGTCTGACCCTGAAATGATTCGCATGACCTTCACATTCCTCTAGTGAACTTGCACCCTGCGTCTGACCCTGAAATGATTCGCATGACCTTCACATTCCTCTAGTGAACTTGCACCCTGCGTCTGACCCTGAAATGATTTGCATGATTTGCATGACCTTCACATTCCTCTAGTGAACTTGCACCCTGCGTCTGACCCTGAAATGATTTGCATGACCTTCACATCCTCTTGTGAACTTGCAGCCCACTTCTGACCCTGAAATGATTCGCACGACCTTCACATTCCTCTAGTGAACTTGCAGCCCACTTCTGACCCTGAAATGATTCGCACGACCTTCACATTCCTCTTGTGAACTACCTGGCGTCGCCTGACAATGCTAGAGAGTATAGCATTTCACAGGGACGAGAGCCTGAAATAACACCTGACAATGCTAGAGAGTATAGCATTTCACAGGGACGAGAGCCTGAAATAACACCTGACAATGCTAGAGAGTATAGCATTTCACAGGGACGAGAGCCTGAAATAACACCTGACAATGCTAGAGAGTATAGCATTTCACAGGGACGAGAGCCTGAAATAAAACCTGACAATGCTAGAGAGTATAGCATTTCACAGGGACGAGAGCCTGAAATAACACCTGACAATGCTAGAGAGTATAGCATTTCACAGGGACGAGAGCCTGAAATAACACCTGACAATGCTAGAGAGTATAGCATTTCACAGGGACGAGAGCCTGAAAATAACACCTGACAATGCTAGAGAGTATAGCATTTCACAGGGACGAGAGCCTGAAATAACACCTGACAATGCTAGAGAGTATAGCATTTCACAGGGACGAGAGCCTGAAATAACACCTGACAATGCTAGAGAGTATAGCATTTCACAGGGACGAGAGCCTGAAATAACACCTGACAATGCTAGAGAGGATAGCATTTCACAGGGACGAGAGCCTGAAATAACACCTGACAATGCTAGAGAGTATAGCATTTCACAGGGACGAGAGCCTGAAATAACACCTGACAATGCTAGAGAGTATAGCATTTCACAGGGACGAGAGCCTGAAATACACCTGACAATGCTAGAGAGTATAGCATTTCACAGGGACGAGAGCCTGAAATAACACCTGACAATGCTAGAGAGGATAGCATTTCACAGGACGAGAGCCTGAAATAACACCTGACAATGCTAGAGAGGATAGCATTTCACAGGGACGAGAGCCTGAAATAACACCTGACAATGCTAGAGAGGATAGCATTTCACAGGGACGAGAGCCTGAAATAACACCTGACAATGCTAGAGAGGATAGCATTTCACAGGGACGAGAGCCTGAAATAACACCTGACAATGCTAGAGAGGATAGCATTTCACAGGGACGAGAGCCTGAAATAACACCTGACAATGCTAGAGAGTATATAGCATTTCACAGGGACGAGAGCCTGAAATAACACCTGACAATGCTAGAGAGTATAGCATTTCACAGGGACGAGAGCCTGAAATAACACCTGACAATGCTAGAGAGTATAGCATTTCACAGGGACGAGAGCCTGAAATAACACCTGACAATGCTAGAGAGTATAGCATTTCACAGGGACGAGAGCCTGATATAACACCTGACAATGCTAGAGAGTATAGCATTTCACAGGGACGAGAGCCTGAAATAACACCTGACAATGCTAGAGAGTATAGCATTTCACAGGGACGAGAGCCTGAAATAACACCTGACAATGCTAGAGAGTATAGCATTTCACAGGGACGAGAGCCTGAAATAACACCTGACAATGCTAGAGAGTATAGCATTTCACAGGGACGAGAGCCTGAAATAACACCTGACAATGCTAGAGAGTATAGCATTTCACAGGGACGAGAGCCTGAAATAACACCTGACAATGCTAGAGAGTATAGCATTTCACAGGGACGAGAGCCTGAAAATAACACCTGACAATGCTAGAGAGTATATAGCATTTCACAGGGACGAGAGCCTGAAATAACACCTGACAATGCTAGAGAGTATAGCATTTCACAGGGACGAGAGCCTGAAATAACACCTGACAATGCTAGAGAGTATAGCATTTCACAGGGACGAGAGCCTGAAATAACACCTGACAATGCTAGAGAGTATAGCATTTCACAGGGACGAGAGCCTGAAATAACACCTGACAATGCTAGAGAGTATAGCATTTCACAGGGACGAGAGCCTGAAATAACACCTGACAATGCTAGAGAGTATAGCATTTCACAGGGACGAGAGCCTGAAATAACACCTGACAATGCTAGAGAGTATAGCATTTCACAGGGACGAGAGCCTGAAATAACACCTGACAATGCTAGAGAGTATAGCATTTCACAGGGACGAGAGCCTGAAATAACACCTGACAATGCTAGAGAGTATAGCATTTTACAGGGAGGAGTCAACGGCGAGTAACTACCAGGGGTAGTCACTCCTACTTCCAGAGGGAGACTAATGCACAGAATTCCAAAACTGCTGAAGGTGATCTGCATTGGTGTCGCTTGTTTGTTCAGGTGATTGATGCCGCGTGTGTTGGACTCTTCAGTGTTGTGATAAGGTGATTGGTGTGTGTCATCTGTCTTCTTTTTAACTGACTGATGTCACCTGCGTTTGTGTTGTTTGTGTATTTTGTGTAACGGATTGGTGTTACCTGTGTTTGTGTTGTCTGTGTTCTGTGTAACTGACTGATGTTAACTGTGTTTGTGTCGTGTGTGTGTGTGTGTGTGTGTGTGGTGTGTGTGTGTGTGTGTGTGTGTGTGTGTGTGTGTGTGTTGTGTAACGGATTGATGTAACCTGTTCGTGTCGTGTGTGTTCTGTGTGTACTGATTGATGTCACCTGTGTCTGTGGTCTGTGTGCTCTGTGTAACGGATTGTTGTTACCTGTGTTTGTGTTCGCTGTATGGTTTGTGTAACTGATTATTGTTACCGTGTTGTATCGTCTCTGTGTTCTGTGCGATTGATATTACCTGTGTCTGTATTATCTGTTGCTTCGTTCACTTGTTGATGTTACCCGTGTTTGTGCCGTCTCTGTGTTGTTTTCAGCAACTGTCCTAGAGATCACAATGCTGCCTTGCGTTTGAACATTTCTTCTGCTATTGACGCTGTGTCTGGGCATATTTGTACATTTCTTCTGCTATTGACGCTGTGTCCGGGCATATTTGTACATTTCTTCTGCTATTGACGCTGTGTCCGGGCATATTTGTACATTTCTTCTGCTATTGACGCTGTGTCCGGGCATATTTGTACATTTCTTCTGCTATGGATGCTGTGTCCAGGTATATTTGTGTGTGCATGCAGAAGAATGCGCGTGAATTTGGGAGGGAGGGGGGGTAGGAGTAACGGATGAAGAGGAAATAGGGTGAAGGGAAACGGGGGCAGGACAGTCGAATGTGCCTGTTTATTTGTACGCGCGCGCGTGCGCGCGCGCGCGTGTGTGTGTGTGTGTGTGTGTGTGCGTGTGTGTGTGTGTATGTGTGTGTGTGTGTGTGTGTGTGTGTGTGTGTGTGTGTGTGTGTGTGTGTGTGTGTGTGTGTGTGTGTGTGCGTCCGTGCGCGCGCGCGCGCGGGTGTATATGTGTGCATATGTACGCACGCACCTACAATCTCACACATTCAGCCGATCTTCCACATACGCCCTCAGTATATCCGGAAAGAGAAAAACTGCTCCCCCCCCCCCCCCTCCCCCCCCTGCCCCTCAGTGAGCCCCGTCAGCGCGGCACTCCCCATGACGACACAGAGCGGTGACAAACTGCACTCCGACAGGGCACAGGTAGGGCCCTGAGCGACCTCTGTGTGGAGGACGGGGGGCGGGACAGCGGGCCACGCGGTATAAAAACGAAGACAGCACCTGTACCTGGCAGCTACCACGGTCGTTCAAGCGGTTGTGCAGGGGGGTGTCGGTACATACCACAGGAAGGGAAGCTGCTGCGCTCTATCAGAGCTGACTCCAAGCCCACCAGTTAGCTGACTGACTCTCAGTCACGCTCGTCACGCTCGTCACTGGCTACTGGGTTCTGGTGCTGAACGGGGCAAGCCCGCGTCTGGTGAGTGTGACACGTCTGTGTGAGTGTGTGTGTGTGTGTGTGAGTGTGTGTGTGTGTGTGTGTGTGTGTGTGGTGTGTGTGTGTGTGTGTAGCTCTAAGTATCTGTGTATAGATAGATAGATAGATAGATAGACAGATATATAGGTAGATAGATAGATAGATAGATGTGTGCGTGCGTGCGTGTGTGTGTGTGTGTGTGAGTGTGAGTGTGTGTGTGTGTGTGTGTGTGTGTGTGTGTGTAGCTCTAAGTGTCTCTGTGTACAGATAGATAGATAAATTGTGTGTGTGTGTGTGTGTGTGTGTGTGTGTGTGTGTGTGTGTGTGTGAATTTGTGAGTGCACGTGTGTGTGTGTGTGTGTGTGTGTGTGTGTGTGTGTGTGTGTGTGATACATTTTTCATTGCAGACCGTTACTGTTAGGGACAAAATACATATACCAGAGCACGCACTGCGCACGCCACATACGCGCGCTCATGCTCAGTCACACACACACACACACACACACACACACACACACACACACACACACACACACACACACAAACACACGCGCGCGCGCGCGCGCACACACACACACACACACACACACAAACACGCGCGCGCGCACACGCACACACACACACACAGGCACAAATACACGCACATATGTGCGCGTGCGCGCTCGCGCGCACTCAGAGACACGCACGCGCGCGCATCTACACATGCACACAGACATACACACAGACACACACAGACAGACAGACACACAGAGACACAGACAGACAGACAGACAGACACAGACACACACACACACACACAAACACACACACACACACACACACACACACACACACATATATATATATATATATATAATATATATATATATATATATGTAGTGTGTGTGTGTGTGTGTGTGTTGTATTGTATATGTATATGTATTTATATAGATACATACATACATATATACATGCATACATATGTACGCTTGCGCGCGCGGACATAACTACAGGCGTATGTGACCAGTGTATCGCAAAGTAAGGTTTCAGTAGATGAATTCTTTCTATG
>JADBJO010006291.1:135000-137639 GCA_016801955.1 Conus betulinus | reverse complement strand
CTCACACACAACCAACCACACACACACCACCTCTCTCTCTCTCTCTTCTCTCTCTCTCCCCTCTCACTCCTCTCTCCTCTCTCTCTCTGTTTCTCTCCTCTCTCTCTCTCTTCTCTCTCTCTCTCTCACACAACACACATACACCAATACAAACACACACACTCTTCTCTCTCTCTCATACACACTCACCCCCCCCCCCCCCACCCCCACACCCCCAACACACAGACACAGAACACGTACACACACACCAGACACACACACGAGCGCGGTTACAGCGCCACAATTGAATGAATTTGTAATGTGGCCCCTCCCTCTACCCTCCGCTCAACCCTGAATCCCTGTAGCGTGCCCGAGGCTGACTAAGCGCATCGGATGCACGTGCTAATGACAGCATAGATATCGGTGGGGGAGAGGAGGGGGAGAGGAGGTGGTGGTGGCGGGTGGGTGGAATTTCAGGAAAGGGAGGGGGAGGGGGAGGGCACCGGGAGCGAAGAGATTGTAAATGTTGTGGCTACAGTTGATTGACTTTCATGTCTCACACACACACACACACACACACACACACACACACACACACACACACACACACACACACACACACACAAACACCACACACACACACACACACAAGCGCGCGCACACGCACGCACGCACACACATACACATATGCACACACGCATGCACGCACGTGCGCATTCTCGCACACACACACACACACACACACACTAAATACACACACACACACACACACACGCGCCGCGCGCGCGCGCGCGCGCAGGCACGCTCGCGCACGCACGCACATACATCTGTCTGTCCATCCATCCATCCATTTATCGATCAATCTATCCATCTGTCTAATTATCTCTCTGTCTCTGTCTCTGTATATCTCTCTGTCTCTCCTCACTCACACACACACACACACACACACACACACACACCACACACACGCGCGCGCGCGCGCGCACACACACACACACACACACACATACACACACACACACAAACACACACACACGCACGCTGCACGTACAACACACACGTACGCACGCGCGCGCGCGCGCGCACACACACACACACACACACACACACACACACACACACATGTCTGTCTGTCAATCTGTCTGCCTGTCTGCTTGTCTGTCTCCCCACCCCCCTTCTCTCTCTCTCTCTCCGTCCATCCACCCATCCATCTATATTTATCTCTCTCTCTATCTATCCATCCATCCATCTATCTATCCATCTATTACCTGTGTATCTATATCTATCTCTATCTATATCTATCTATCTATCTATCTATCTATCTATCTATCTATCTATCTATCTGCTATGTGTATCTATCTATCTATCTATCATCTATCTATCTATCTATCTATCTATCTATCTATCTCTATCTATCTATCTATCTGTCTGTCTGTCTCTCTCTCTCTCTCTCTCTCTCTCTGTAAAAGGTACGATTCTGCCCAGCCTTTGAGACAGAGAGTTGTAGTGGTTAACCCCTTAAACGCGGGATAGAATCGCAGTGAGGGGCAACCTAGCTGGTAGGCTGGAATGCCAGTTAGAGGCTGGTCAGTCAGCGGACAATCTGCCAACGGCTGGTCTGGGCAGACTGGTTTTGGAGAGACGGCCATTAGACTTCAGCCACATCGTAATTGGTGTCGCCTTTGCTGAGGAGCTCTTGAGAGCCTCCCTTTGACCATGGCTGGTCTGGATGGTTTGGTCCGGGAGACTGAGTATAGGCCGGGGGGGATAGCCCTGGGAGATCGTGGGGCCGTGGTTGGTTTGGTGTTTGCTGAGGTGGACTTGAGATTTTGGAATAGGTAAACATCTTCCAGGTGGGATGCTGGACTTTACCCTAGGTACAGAGTCTGAAGGGTCTGTTCCTCTGCACTTCTACAGATCCAGCCACTTACATGGCGGTCGGCCCCGTTGGTTGTCGGACCCTAGGGGATAGAATGTTCGTTGAAGAGCAGCCCACAAAAGGCCAGATCTTAGGCACTTTAGACGCCTGTAGTCGTTCTATTGTGACGCAAACCACAAAAGACTTTCTCGAAAGATCTTGTTCAAAGGGGATGGAAGGCCTATATACTCCCGGCGTTCTGGCTCTGAGATCATTTCTTCACTGAGCAGAGTGGGGTGAAGGCTGTGACGCTGGTTCAGGTGTTTGTGAATGTAAAGGTATGTTCATGGGTTTTGCCTTTGGTTTGGCTATGTTTTACCTAGAGTGAGGGCAGATAGAGTACCATCTTCGTGAAACAACTTTAGTAAATGGAAGTTAAAAGTTCTATGTTCTTACATTTTTATTGTACAAACTCCAGTTTCTTATCAACTGGAAATGTGATATACCGAATTTTCACAGTCAATTATTCAGGTAAGTTTGTAACAAAGCAGGTGCTGGCGCTTAATAAGAATGAAATCAGAAACAGTTATTCAGTATTATGCCACAGATTTTATGGTGAGTAATCAACAAATCGATGCCAGAAAAAACATAGATTACAGACGTTGCTGTCTCTTTATTGTGATTAATGGATAAAGTTTAACGCGCGCCCTGCAGGTTCCTTGTGTTCGAACACTAGACAAACTGGCATGTAAACGTTGCCCTTGTTTGCTGGCGAAACGGATAGGGTTAAGTCACAGTGATG
>JADBJO010006291.1:120000-130000 GCA_016801955.1 Conus betulinus | reverse complement strand
AACACTCTCAGAGACGCATCCATTAATTTAACCCGTTGAGTGCCTTTAAGCCGTCAGCTGACGCCGTAGTAAAATGTACTTCCAGTGCCTATGGGCCGTCCACTGACGTCATGCATTTTTCTTGAATTTTCATTCGTTACTATTCCTATCAAAGGACTGAAATAGAGTGTGCGTAGTAAACCTTATATATCTACAGTATTAAAATGATACGCTTGCAAAGATGGCGGCGCAACCTTCGACGAGCGTAGCGACCAAATCAACGTACTTACACAGCTGAGCGGGCTCTGCTAATCATTTTTGATAAAGATAATAATCTTTTATTCAGCTCACTCACTCGAGCATGAAGGTGAGATGATGATAGTGATGGAATTGCCGGACCATATTCGTCAGTTATTGAGTCGTGCTGTGCGATCTCAAGAGTGTGTTCAGCTGACTGGTTACCAACGTCGAACGAGCTAGCCTAGTGTGTACTCTGCACTGCATGCGAGTGGCCAGCGACGTGTTAGTCAGCGCGAGAGGGGAGCGGCCTGCTCGCGGCGTGACACGGGCAGCAGGAAAGGTAGGGGAAGAGGAGGAGTGAAAGAGAGGGTTGAAGTCCAGCAAGGGGGCGTGGTGGGGGGAGGGGGGCGTGGTCGTGAACTGACCTGTCTGCATGAGGTGTGAGCGTCTGGATAGACTTCTAGACTGTTTTACTTTCATTTACAGGTGTAGTGTGACAATACAAACTTTATTTTCAACTTTTTTGCTTTGTGTTCTTTTTTGGATGTGAAGCTGTAGTGGTAAATACATATGTTTTTGATTGTGCAAAAAAATCTATCCAAATCTAAATGCCTAAATATTTTTTTATGATCAAAATTAAAAACAAAAGAAGCCCAAATTCAAAAATCTCCATTCAATTTCCTTCAAAAATCATATATATTTCATTTTTATATCTTTTTGTAGTTTCTGAGCTAGAATTTTTGTTAATTATTACCCCCAAATCATTAGATTTCCCTGGCACTGAGTCCGTAGCAAACTCAACTCTGGGTAGGAGCTGGTCGGGGCAGAAAAACCCACATGACTCTGATGGGATTCGATCCCACGACCTCCCAGCCGGAATCCGCGACACTAACCACTTCCCCTTACCATATGTTTGTCTTTTTACACACTCTCGTGTTTCTGAAAAGGTAAAGAGATTCCATGGTACATATAATGTGATAAGCACTCACTATAAAACACGTACTCAGGGAGTGTTGGGAATTACACGACATACGATGTGAACAAGTTACTGCAGATCGTATAAAGACCCTCGTTCAGAAATGTTCCACCAGATGGGACTTTGGAGTCTCTAAAAGAGAGCGGTAGTTTTCATTGGACAGTTTGTGGAACATCGTTCAAGTTTTCATGCGCTTTGAGTATGTTTTAAAGAAAGTGGTCTATTGATGTCATTTTTTTTTTTTTTTGGTGGTAACAAATGTGCATGGTCCCTTGCTGTCGGCTGGGCAAAAAACAACATGGATCGAATGCAAATATCACTGTTACTCGATCTATCTATCTATCTATCTATCTATCTATCTATCTATCTATCTATCTATCTATCTATCTATCTATCTATCTATCTATCTCTCTAAAAGTCTGTCTGTCTTTCTGTCAACCATTCTATCTATCTATCGCTACCAGTCTGTCTGTTTATCTATCTACTTATCTATGAGAGAGAGAGAGAGAGACAGAGAGAGAGAGAGAGAGAGAGACAGACAGACAGACAGACAGACAGAGATGCGCTTGTGCACATATACGTACCGTCAGTGGCCAGAGCCCAGACAAACAGAACAAAGCTGTGCCCGTGACATTCATTATCCAGTTCACCTAGTTCTTCACCGCGGACAAAAAAAAAGACAACCAGTGTCAGGCAGGTACTCAAGGTCTGACCAGCCCACTGGGCACATGCGTAGGTCAGACATCTGCTGAGTCATAGCCACGAGACCCTCTCCTTCAGTTCTCTCTTCTCAGTTGTTAATTCATTTATCCATCAGCTTAAAATCATGCGTAGCGTGGTCTCAAAACTTAGCGGATGTGGTGTAGCGTATATGGGCCAGTCCGCACGCAGTGACGCCTCCTTGATGAAACTGAAACTGAAACGCTTCGCCTCACACACTGCGTTCCCTCCCCTCCTCCCACACCTCTTCCCCCCGCCTCCTGTCTTTTTCTCTCTGTCTCCACCCAACCACAACGTTGCAGCTCCAGTAGTAGAGCCACTTCTGGGCAGTATGTCTGTAAACTGGAGATTGGAACTGGGAAGAAGAGAGAAGAGAAGTTAGAGAAAAAAAAAGTTAGAGAAGAGAACTTGGAGAAGAGAACTTGGAGAAGAGAACTTAGAGAAGAGAAGTTAGAGAAGAGAACAGTACTTGCAGAAAAGAATTTCAAGAAGAGAACTTAGTGAAGGAAACTTAGAGAAGAAAACTTGGAGAAGAGAACTTGGAGAGAGAATTTGGAGAAGAGAACCTAGAGAAGAGAGAACTTAGAGAAGAGAACATAGAGAAGAGGACCTCAAAAAGAGAACTTGGAGAAGAGAACGTAGAGAAGAGATCTTAAAGAGGAGAACAAAGAGGAGAACAAACCTTAGAGAAGAAAATTTTAAAAAGAGTAGCTGGAGAAGGAAACTTAGAGAGGAGAACTTAGAGAAGAGAACTTAGAGTAGAGAACTTGGAGAACGAAACTTAGAGAAGAGAACATGGAGATGAGAACTTAGAGTAGAGAGCTTAGAGAACAGAACTTGGAGAAGAGAACTTAGAAAAGAAAATTCAAAGAAGAAAATTAGAGCAGAGAGCAGAACTTGGAGAAGAGAATTTAAAGAAAAGAATTTGGAGAAGGAAACTTAAAGAAGAGAACTTGGAGAAGAGAACTCAGAGAAGAGAACAGAACTTAAAGAAGGGAACTTACAGAAGAGAATTTAAAGAAGAGAACTTGGAGAAGAGAACTTAGAGAAGAGAACAGAACTTAGAGAAGGGAACTTACAGAGGAGAATTTAAAGAAGAGAACTTGGAGAAGGAAACTTAGAGAAAAGAACTTGGAGAACAGAACTTAGAGAAGAGAACAGAACTTGGAGAAGAGAATTTAAAGGAGAGAACATGGAGAAGGAAACTTAGAGAAGAGAAACTTGAAGAAGAGAATTTAGGAAAAATACTTACAGAAGAGAACAGATCGTGGAGAAGAGAACTTACAGAAGAGACACGTAGAGAAGAGAACTTACGGAAGAGAACTTACGGAAGAGAACTTAGAGAAGAGAACTTAAAGAAGAGAGCGTAGAGAACTTAGAGAAGAGAACTTAGAGAAGAGAACTTAGAGAAAGAGAACAGAAGAACGTTGGAGAAGAGAAATTAAAGAGAGAAACGTGCAGAAGGAAACTTAAGGAAGAGAACTTGGAAAAGAGAACGTAGAGAGAAGAACGTAGAGAAGAGAGAACGAAGAGAAGAAAAACGCGGAGAGGAGAACTCAGAGAAGAGAATTCAAAGAAAAGGTCTTGAGAAGAGAATTTAGAGAGAAGAGAACTTGGAGAAGAGAACTAAGAGAAGAGAACTTGGAGAAGAGAACTTAGAGAAGAGAACTTGGAGAAGAGAAGTTAAGACGAGAATTTAAAGAAGAGAAACTTGGAGAAGAAAACTTAAGAGAAGAGAACACTTGGAGAAGAGAACTTGGAGAAGAGAACTTAGATAAGAGAACTTAGATAAGAGAACTTGGTGAAGAAACTTGAAGAAAAAACTTAGAGAGAAGAACTTGGAGAAGAGAATTTGGAGAAGAAGAGATGAAAACTTAGAGAGAACTGAGAACTTAGAGCAAGAGAACTTAGAGACGAGAACTTAGAGAAGAGAACTTACAGAAGAGACTGAAACTTAGAGAAGAGAATTTGAAAGAAGAGAACTTGGAGAAGGAAACTAGAGAAGAGAACTTGAAGAAGGAAACTTAGAGAAATAATTTAAAGAAGAGAACTTTTAGAGAAGAGAACAGAACTTAGAGAAGAGAATTTAAAAAAAAGAGAACATAGAGAAGAGAACTTAGAGAAGAGAACTTGAAGACAGAAACTTGGAGAAGGCAATTCAAAGAAGATAACTTAAAGAAGATAACAAAACTTAGAGAAGAGGATTTAGAAGAGAACTTGGAGAAGAAAGTTAGAGAAGAGAACTTCGAGAGAAGAGAGCTTAAAGAAGAAAACTTGGAGAAGAGATCTTGGAGAAGAGAACTGAAAGAAGAGAACTTACAGAAAAAGAACTTAGAGAACAGAACTTAGAGAACAGAACGCGGAGAGGAGAACCTAGAGAAGAGAACTGGAAGATTCTCTAGTTCTGTGCCGGATGACCCTGACCCTGTTCGAACCTACCTTTGATTGTCGAAAACATGATGAAACAACGATCAAGGAGCGGATCAGGATCCGTTCTACTTTGACAGAGATCTGAGTTCCACGGTAGTTCTTGAAGTGACCTGAATTGAGGGGGCTAGTGTTCTTAGTGTTTCCGACGTGTGGGCAGCTGCCATGGTCTTCCTCCATTGGAGTCATTCTGCAGCGTTGGGTCCTCTTTGCAGTGGAGCAAGAGGCTCCCTTGTCCGTTGATCACGTGCAGCTAAGTGTTGGTGTGACCAGTAGGTAGTCAGTGTATCCCCCCCCCCCCTCCCGCCCCCAGGTCTCCTCCCCATGGTTGCATTATCTGTCCATCTATCGAACTGTCAAGACTGTCCGTCAGCAGCTGTACCAGACGTGAGGGGGGGAGGGGGGGGGGGAACTTGTGGGTCCTCGGGGATACACTCATCGATTTCTGTGTGGGTACTGTATAGACTCCTGATGGTAGTGTGTGTGTGTGGAGAGAGAGAGAGAGAGAGAGAGAGAGAGAGAGAGAGAGAGAGAGACGGACAGACAGACAGACAGACAGACAGAGACAGAGATGGGGATGAAGGGAGAGAGAGGTAAGTGGAAGGAGGGAGAGATGGGGGTGGTGGTGGTGGCGAGACAGAGATGGGGGGAGGAAGGAAGAAAGAAAGATGGGGCGATGAAAAGAGAGAGAGAGAGAGAGAGAGAGAGAGAGAGAGAGAGAGAGAGAGAGATGGGGATGAAGAAAGAGAGAAAGATGGGGAAATGATGGGAGACAGAGGGTTTGATGAAGGGAGAGAGAGATGGGGGGGGGGGGGGGGGGGGGGGGGGGGGAGAGAGAGAGAGAGAGAGGGAGATTGCAGAGAGGGATGGGGGATGAGAGGATGGGGGAGAGAGGAGAGAGATAGGATGGGGGGGTGAAGGGGGGAGGAGAGAAAGATGCGGTTGAAGAGAGAGAGAGAGAGAGAGAGAGAGAGAGAGAGAGAAGAGAGAGAGATGGGGTTGAAGGATGGGGGGTGAAGGGAGAGATAGATGGGGGTGAAGGGGGGGAGAGAGAAATGGCGGTGAAGAGAGAGAGAGAGAGAGAGAGAGAGAGAGAGAGAGAGAGAGAGAGAGAGAGAGAGAGGGTCAGACAGACATACAGGCAGACAGACAGAGAAAGATGTGATCGACTGGTCGATTGATCTATGTTCAATATCCCCGACTGGCGATAAAAGATGAGAGGAAGATTGATGAATTGAATGATCTTTCTCTATAACACCCGAGGCTGTGGATTTGATGAGAGGAGGGCTGATCGACTGATTGACTGGATGATGGATGTATTCATCATTTGCCCCGCCTTGCAATCAATGGCATCCATGATGAACCCTTCAGAGCCAAGGCCTAGTGTTCACACTCTGTTCTTGGCACCACCCAACATGTCATGGCAGGTGTTTCAGACAAATCAACACTGAAAATGCCGCAAACGTAATGATAGTACCAACGGGTTGTGTCTGTCAGTCAGTCAGTCATTCCCCTGACCGCTGGGATCGTTGGGGGGGGGGGGGGGGGGGGGGTTGGGGGGGGGGGGGGGGGGGGGGGGGGGGGGGGGGGGGGGGGATGGGGGGGGGGGGGGGCCACCGTTTCTCTCCAGGCTCTCGTGATGAGGCTCTGTTGTTTCTCTAGCTGTCGTGAGGAGATCTGGCATGGTCATTTTTGGTCCAGTCCTTATATATTTCGGACCAACTCTTTCTCTGCCGTCCTCGTCAAAATGAAAAATCGCGCAATTCATCAATGCAAACTCAATTTGACAAACATAACATTTGTTATCTTAAACACATAATTTCGCATTCTGAAAGCTTTATACAAATACAAAGCGAACTGTTTGGTAGTGCTTTCATTCGATGATGCCATTAACATAATGAGTTTGAAGAAACAAGGTTTCTTAGATACTTAAGTGGGATTAATTGCTGTCTGATAACTTGTAGTACAGGACAAGACAGAACAAAATGAACTTCATTTTCATCATCTTCATGACAGAGCGGACATGTAAAATTACGATCAAGAAAAGGCCGATAACGGTTAGAATGTACACAGATATCCGATACACCAAATCTAAATTTAGTGACAATATGTTTAATATGTCTGTTAATTTGCATTGATAAGTATTTTGGAATACAGTGTGCAGGATTTAACACTCTGTAAACATCAAAACGGCAACTGTCCTCGATATGAGAATTCCATCTCTGCCAGTTACAGTCAATTAACCTTTGACGGAACATACAAATAAAACTATTTATGTCATCTACACCTTGATTCTCCCATACAAAGCCAAACCCAAATTCGTACAGTTTTAACCTCACTTTAGAGGCCCATTACTCTTACCCCTAGCATCTAGCTGTACTAACATTTTTATGCTTTATATGGTAGTCTACTAGGTTCCATCCGGGTTATTTTTAGCCAGTAACGAATGCACCTTATCAAAGACAATAAATGGATTGGATACCTATTGGTCTCCCCATAAACTAAATCGTTTGGCGTTTGCAAACACCGAGAAACTTTTTCAATGCATTTAAATGAATCTTTTTTCAATATGTATAGAAGCAGTATCAAGACCCCATAACTCAGCTCCGTATTGTACTATGGGCTGAATTTGAGAATCGAACAACTTTAAAAACAGTGTAAGAGACTCATTATTAAGCATACGCAATTTCTTTAAAATACAAAGTAAGCAACGTTTAGCTCTACTTACAAGGTCTTTGCAAGCAAAACCGAAACTTAAACGTGTTGAAAAATATATACCCAAGTACTTATAGACATTCACGACTGGCATAGGCATTCCATTGTACATCCATTTTTTCCCGAGCAGCGAGATGTCCACCTTTCCTAAACACTATGATATTACTTTTTGCCATGTTTACTTTCAATTGAAGTGACGCAGAGGCTCTTTCTAAACTATTTAATTGATTTTGGAGACCAACTATCGTTTCTGACATTAATATAACGTCATCAGCTAAGAGGAGGATGAAAATCTCCAATGCATCGTTTACTAACTGAGCTCCATGCTTACCATTATGTATTACTTCTAAAGTTAATTCATTAATAAACATAGAAAAAAGAATGGGACTACAGACATCCCCTTGTTTAACTCCCCCATGTACAGTTTATGTAGTCTGTAAGAGATGATCCGCATCTCACTCTCGCTTTCACAGAATCATACATGCTCAAAACACATTTATATAATTTACCTCGGATTCCATGCTTCACCAAAATTGGCCACAAAACACACTCCTGTTGACAGAGTCAAATGCTTTTTCAAAATCAATAAAAGCTACATATAATTTTCGATTTAGACAAAACTGTTTTTGAACAAAGGCCATCAAAGTAAACATGTGATCTATAGTCGAATAATTTCGTTTAAATCCAGCTTGAAATTCGCCTGTAATATTATTCTCTTCGACCCATTCTTGAAGTCTTCTATTGATAATAGCACTGTATAATTTACTGCCGATGTTGCACAGCGAAATCCCTTTTTATATAATGGGAGAACAATAGATTCGGCCCAGCTTTTAGGAAACACACCCTTATCAAATAGAGTATTCAGAAATTTTGAGAAAAAATTCATCACCAGATCGGATCTGCATGCATTTTTTATCATTTCACCAATGATCCCATCTGGTCCGGCAGCTTTACGATTTTTCAGTTTACTTAAAGCAAAAATGATTTCTTCTTTAGGTGCACTAAGAGACACAAGCATATTGACCAAAAGACAATGTAGGTGGAGAGAGAGAGAGAGAGAGAGAGAGAGAGAGAGAGAGAGAGAGAGAGAGAGAGAGGAAAAAACGCACAGGCGTAGTCTAGGATGAAAAGCATGATAACAAAAAAGACAGCATAGGTAGAAAGAGAAAGAGGGTAAGGAAAGAGATAGGAAAATACACACAGGTATGATAAGATACAAAGCATAATAAGTAAAAAAACAACCACAGAGAGAGAGAGAGAGAGACAGGTTGAGGATGAGGAACATGATACTACGTATTTCCATTCCGGTCGAGAGAGAGAGAGAGAGAGAGAGAGAGAGAGAGAGAGAGAGAGAGAGAGAGAGAGAGAGAGATTTGAGAAATACACTGGTATTTGACAAGCAAAGGAGGAAAACGTTTTGTCCGTATTTGAAAACAGGTTAATATTTCTTGTCCGTGACTGATGAAAGAAGTTCTAATGCGTTGTTGGGGAGACCATGTAATCTAAGTTAGGTGATAGAAGTTTCTATAGCGTTGTTGGAGAGACCATGTAATCTAAGTTGTAGAGCGTTGTTGGAGAGACCATGTAATCTAAGTTAGATGATAGAAGTTCTATAGCGTTGTTGGAGAGACCATGTAATCTAAGTTAGGCGATAGAAGTTCTATAGCGTTGTTGGAGAGACTATGTAATCTAAGTTAGGTGATAGAAGTTCTATAGCGTTGTTGGAGAGACCATGTAATCTAAGTTAGGTTATAGAAGTTCTATAGCGTTGTTGGGAGAGACCATGTAATCTAAGTTAGGTGATAGAAGTTCTATAGCGTTGTTGGAGAGGCCATAATCTAAGTTAGGTGATAGAAGTTCTATAGCGTTGTTGGAGACTATGTAATCTAAGTTAGGTGATAGACGTTCTATAGCGTTGTTGAGAGACACCATGTAATCTAAGTTAGGTGATAGAAGGTCTATAGCGTTGTTGGAGAGACCATGTAATGTAGGTTAGGTGATAGAAGTTCTATAGCGTTGTTGGGGAGGCCATGTAATCTAAGTTAGTGATAGAAGTTCTATAGCGTTGTAGGAAAGGCCATGTAATCTAAGTTAGGTGATAGAAGTTCTATAGCGTTGTTGGAGAGACCATATAATCTAAGTTCTATAGCGTTGTTGGAGAGACCATGTAATCAAAGTTAGGTGATAGAAGTCCTATAGCGTTTGTTGAAGAGACCATGTAATCTAAGTTCTATAGCGTTGTTGGAGAGACCATGTAATCTAAGTTCTATAGCGTTGTTGGAGAGACCATGTAATGTAAGTTAGGTGATAGAAGTTCTATAGCGTTGTTGGAGAGACCATGTAATGTAGTTAGGTGATAGAAGTTCTATAGCGTTGTTGGAGAGACTATGTAATCTAAGTTAGGTGATAGAAGTTCTATAGCGTTGTTGGAGAGACCATGTAATCTAAGTTAGGTGATAGAAGTTCTATAGCGTTTGTGGAGAGACTATGTAATCTAAGTTAGGTGATAGAAGTTCTGTAGCGTTGTTGGAGAGACCATATAATCTAAGTTCTATAGCGTTGTTGGAGAGACCATGTAATCAAAGTTAGGTGATAGATGTCCTATAGCGTTGTTGGAGAGACCATGTAATCTAAGTTCTATAGCGTTGTTGGAGAGACCATGTAATCTAAGTTCTATAGCGTGTGTTGGAGAGACCATGTTATCTAAGTTAGGTGTGTTTTTCATGGGCAGAGCAAGGTCAGCTACGCCGATTGTCTACAAGTTGTCATTCATTTTTTGCATTAGAGACCTGTTTCTCTATACATAAAGTGGTAAGGTTTGTGTAAGAAGATGGCATTTAAAAGAAAGACTAGAGTTGTTTTTCTTTCTTTTTTGGGGGGTAGGGGGTGGGGGTGCGGGTGGGGGGGGGGGGGTGGGGTGGAAGGTTGCAGAACAAGCTAGAT
>JADBJO010006291.1:115000-117500 GCA_016801955.1 Conus betulinus | reverse complement strand
AAGTGGTAGCCAAAGGGGTGTTCTTATACAGCGGATGCCGTGACTGTAGGTCTCTTCCCATAAAGTCGGCGCGCAAGCAGCAGCTTAAAAGAGAGTGTTTCCAAACAGCGGAGGCGGCAGTGGTATCTCCATGAGTTTCCTCACGCAGTGGAGACGGTAGCCCTGGACATGTTTTCCATGCAGAGAGTACACATGGAGACAGAAAACCTGAGGAGCTGAGGGTGCTTGAGGTAACGAGCAGCCAGGGCCTCCAGAGCAGAAAGGGAGGTCAGGCAGTCACTGTCGTCAGAAAGAGGACTTAGCAGGTGGTGTCCTGCCTATGTTGGATTACAACAGGCTACCACTGAACACCACCGAGGTGACTCGGCAGCAGCGCAGTGTCTTTTACGGTGGGTTGCCTCTTGACGACTTGACATTGACTGCTCACGAGGGTATGTGTGTGGTGCAATGCTACTGTGGTGCACAGAAAATGGGACAGGGGGAAAGAAAGTAAGTGAGAATGAGGAGGTTTTTCTGTTTTGATTTAAACCCATTGGAAGTGACAGGACCAGAGCTGTGAGCTCGGAAGTGTGGATGAAGTTGTCCAGGAGGATGTGCCGTGAACATTTTTTTGGGAAGGAGCTGTTGAACAGCAAGCAGCAGAAGCAATTCCTTCACGTCTGGAACCATCCGTGAAATAACTGTGAAAAGATGGAAATTTTGAAAGAAAGGTAAAAGCAAAAAGTTTTGCACAGAACAGTGTGGCTTCCCCAAGATCTGTTCCACAGTTGACCATTTAGTGTGCCTTTAAACCATCATCCACAACATGTTTATTAACAAACAACGTGTTGTAGCTTTTTAAAATTTTTACCTGAAGAAAGCTTTCGACATTGCGTGGAAATCTGTCATTCTCATGGATCTTCGTGGTCTGGGTTTTCCAGGACAAGTACACCTCTTCATCAAAAACCTTTTTCCTTGATTGGTACTGGCACATCCCTGTCTGCTATCTACGAGCAGGAGTTTTTTTTTTTTTTTCTGTCCCGACCTCTGCGCCACCCACGCCGCTCATTCCGACATCCCGTCCACAGCCACAGCCCGGTCGGCCCCGCCGCAGCGCCGGCACCGGCAATCCACAGGGAGCAGTCAATGTCAAGTCGTCAGGAGGCAACCCACCGGAGGAGACACTGCACTGCTGCCGAGTCACTTCGGTGGTGTTCAGTGGGGCCTGTTCTGATCTAACATACGCAGGACGCCACCTACTAAGCCCCCTACTGACGACAATAATTGCTTAGTCGCGGGAGCCGGCGTGAGTGAGCTCTCCCCCAGGAGAGGCCACCACGTCCGTCCAACGACAGCCCCCATGGACTCGCCGATACCGGTGACCCCCCGATGGAACCAAACCAAGGCCACATACGTGGAGAGGACATCGAAATTGAGGTCACCATGAGAGCAGGGCATGAAGGCCCACAGAACTTGAGACATTTTTTTTTTATGCTGATCGATAAGAATGAGGATGATTAAGATGGTGCTACGGATTTCCATTCCGGTCTGAGACTACATGACAGGGCTGCACACTACGCTTCCTTTCATAATATATCCCGGCGTCAACCAGGCCCGAAAGATACAGGCACCTGCAGTGTTGGTCAGGAAATTTGAACAACACTCTCAGAAACGCATCCATTAAGTGGATGAAACTCGACTGTGTGTCCCAGTCTTCCCAACTGAGTCCGCAGCAAACTCAGCTCTGGGTAGGAGCCGGTCGGGGCAGAAAAACCCACATGACTCTGATGGGATTCGAACCCACGACCTCCCATCCGAGAGTCCGCGACGCTAACCACTTCGCCACGGCGGCTGGTAAAGTGAAAAGAATTGTAGTGCCAATTCCCAATCTGAACATCGCAGGCATTGACCCCGGAATCGTGTGTGATTTATCGAAATCTCCAGACGGTCCATTATGGACTTTACACACTCTGGAGATCCGCTTTGGTCTGGCCTCTAATCGCAAACACCCCACCAGCCCTCTACTGTACCAGACACTTTTTTGGGGGGTGGGGGGTGGGGGGGGTGGGGGTGGGGTGGGGGGGGGGCAGAGAGAACATGAACTCACGACCGGAGGTTCACACCTGTCGAGACCAGCCGGCAGTTGTCTTGTAATCTGCTCTGTGTTCGTTATGGTTTGGCTCTGTTGGTTAGACATCGTCCGGTGATACGTGTCTTCAGCGAACAAATGATGTGAAGGACTTTGTCCCAACGAAATAATGCCACCGATATATATATATATATATATATATATATATATATATATATATATATATATATATATATATATATATATGTATATCTCGAATCGCGACACTAACCACTTCGCCTTGCAAGAATTTTAGTGTGCGTATGTGTGTGTGTGTGTGTGTGTGTGTGTGTGTGTGTGTGTGTGTGTGTGTGTGTGTGTGTGTGTGTGTGTGTGTGTGTGTGTGTGTGTGTGTGTGTGCGTGCGTGCGTGCGTGTGTGTGTGTGTGTGTGT
>JADBJO010006291.1:100000-105000 GCA_016801955.1 Conus betulinus | reverse complement strand
CATCGGTTATATAACCATTAAAATCGTTATTTTGCCGTTATTTTTCATATATTAGTGGATTTTAATGAAATGTGGTACATAGAAAAGTGTTATCACACAAAAAATGGCACTTCCATATAGTGTTTCGAAATTTGACTGTTAAAACCCGTTATTCTTGACATATTGTCCGATCTGGATGAAATGCGGTAGGTGTATAGGCTTTAGCCCAGTGAGGATTAAGATACCAGTTTCAAAAGTGTACATCGGTTAAATACCGTTAAAACCGTTATTTTGCCGTTATTTCTTAAATATTGGTGGGTTTAAATACAATTTGGTACATAGAAAGGTTATCGCACTCAAATAGCACTTTCCATGTGGTGTTTTTAAAATTTGACCGTTAAAAACCATTATTCTTGACATACTGTACGATTTGGATGAAATCTGATTTAGGTACACGGGCTTCAGCTCGGTGAGGACTAAAATATCAGTTTCAAAAGTGTAGGCCTACCTCAAAGTTTAACGTAACGATACCGAACAGGATAAACTGGGAATACGTTTATATGCTTTGCATCTTGTTTTTTTGTGTTTTTTTGTGTGTGTTTTTTTTCTAGCTTTTTAAAAAAATTGTAGTAATTCTTTTTTTGCGCATCGTCACAAAAAAAAACAGTTTTTGCTGTTTGTTTTTTACCGCAATTCACGGTATTGCACTGCAAAAAACAGATAAAGTGATCAGTTTGATAATCTTTTGAACGTAGTACAAGGCCATAGAGAGAGCGTTTCTCTTATTGACACGAGACAGATAGCAGATAAGCAGAGAGAGAGAGAGAGAGAGAGAGAGAGAGAGAGAGAGAGAGAGAGAGAGAGAGAGAGAGAGAGAGAGAGAGAGAGAGAACTTATGTAG
This sequence comes from Conus betulinus, assembly GCA_016801955.1. Classification (NCBI taxonomy): domain Eukaryota; kingdom Metazoa; phylum Mollusca; class Gastropoda; order Neogastropoda; family Conidae; genus Conus; species Conus betulinus. Next base: position 104,120 of record JADBJO010006291.1, on the reverse strand, counting down.
TGTGTATGTAGGTGCGCGCGCGCGCGCGTGTGTGTGTGCCAGCGCGTGCGTGCGTGTGCATGTGCGTGCGTGCGTGCGTGTGTGTGTGTGTGTGTGTGCGTGTGCATGTTCGTGCGTGCGTGTGTGTGTGTGTGTGTGTGTGTGTGTGTGTGTGTGTGTGTGTGTGTGTGTGCGTGCGTGCGTGCTTGCGTGCGTGCTTGCGTACGTGAATGCATATACGAAAGCGCGCTTGTGTGTGTGTGTGTGTGTGTGTGTGTGTGTGTGTGTGTGTGTGTGTGTGTGTGTGTGTGTGCGTGCGCGCGCGCATGCGTGCGTGTTTGCGTACATGCATGCACGCACAAAAGCATGCGCGCTCGTGTGTGTGTGTGTGTGTGTGTGTGTGTGTGTGTGTGTGTGTGTGTGTGTGTGTGTGCGTGTGTATGCGTGTGTATATGTGTGAGAATCTCCCCCAGGGGAAGCCAAATAAAATATGCACCACCTTTTCCCCAGGATCCGGACGGACCACCGTTTTTCTGATTTCATCACTGCATGGAAGTGTGTGTGTGTGTGTGTGTGTGTGTGTGTGTGTGTGTGTGTGCGTGCGTGCGTGGTGTGCGTGCGTGCGTGCGTGCGTGCGTGTGTATGTGTGTGTGGGGGTGTGTGTGTGGTGTGTGTGTGTGCGGTGTGCGTGGGTGGGGGGGGGGGGGGGGGGGGGGGGGGGGGGGAGAATGGCAGTGATGGGGTGGTGATGGTGGTTGTAGAGCCTGAAGGGAGGGGGGGGGGGGGGGGGGGGGGGGGGGGGGGGGGGGGGGGTGGGGGGTGAGGTTAGGGGAGGGGAGAAGGACGAAAAGAGCAGGATCGATTTAGGTGCAGGCGCTGCAAGCGACTTTGAATGTCGTCGGGTGAGGATTGTAGACATTGAGACCGAGGGGGGGGGGGGGGGGGGGGGGGGGGGATAGAGGCAGAGGAGTTCTGGTGGGGAGGGAGCGAGGAGCAGTGATGAATTGGGGGGGAGGGTGGGTGCGGAGGAGAGATATTAGGTGATGGACATGAGAGAGAGAGAGAGAGAGAGAGAGAGGGAGGGAGGGTGGGAAGGAGGGAGAGGGGCGAGAGGGAGAGAGAGAGGGTAGGAGGGAGAGGGAGGGAGGGAAGGAGGGAGAGAGGGGGGGAGAGAGGTAGGAGGGAGAGGGTAGAGACAGGAAGGGAGGGAGGAGAGAGGGGGGGGAGGAGGGAGAGGAGAGAGAGAGAGGGAGGGAGGGAGAGAGGAGGGAGGGAGAGAGAGGGGAGGGAAGTAGGGTGAGAGGGGGGAGGGGGGAGAGAGGGGGAGAGGGAAGGGGACGCCTAGGAGGGAGAGGGATGAAAGAGAGGGAGATGAAGAGAGGGAGAGAGACAGAGAGAGAGGAGAGAGAGAGAGAGAGAGAGAGAGAGAGAGAGAGAGAGAGAGAGAGAGAGATTAGGGTATTGTTGATTAATCAAAGCAAATGACTGCCAGAACCAGAGCAATATTTGCATATGAACAATAGACTGAACTTGAGGTGGATGAGCGGGGCGTTTTCTCATCTCTCACAGTTGAAACTGGGAAGAATTACCTTTTGTCCCTGCTGACAATTTACAGTAAAAATGTAACAACCTCCACTGTCTACGCACAACACATCTGAAAAGCTTTGAAACACAGAAAGTCACGTGCAACATTGTGGGTTTGTGATTCGAAGCTGGAAGAAGTAAAAGCTGGAAACTGGGTGGACCATTAAAATAATATTTTCTAGGAATGTAATGTTTCGAATCTCCGTGTATCTAGGATAGGAATGTAATGTTTCGAATCTCCGAGTATATAGGATAGGAATGTAATGTTTCGAATCTCCGAGTATCTATGACATATAAGTATGAAACGTACATCCGTTTCTGATCTTTCTTTGCTAAAAAGGGCAAAGGGCGTGATACCGTTTACAAGAATGAGGTCTCTGTCTTTCTAGCGGAGGACAAATCTAGCTTCAAACTGATCAAAAATTTCTCTCTGTAACAGGTTATATTCCCGCGCATAGAATGGCATGGGAAAATTATTCCATTTAAATGTAGACATGAATAAAAAGTAAATACTTCTTTTGCTGACTTCATTTGACCAGTCAGTAACGTATGATGCAATCATTCTTTCTTTGAAGTCATTCAGAAATGATCTCGCAACGTGCAATGAGTTATGGGAGGTTATTCTTTCTTTGATGTCAAATCAGACATGGCCTCTTATCGCCAACGCTGTCATTTGTCCAAACATCTTTAGATCCAAGTGCTCTTTATGTAAACCAAACCAAACAGAAGATGCTCATTGGATTGCGTTTTGTTCGAGTAGATATGATCATCTTTGGTCAGCTTTAAAAGAAAAGCTATAGTGTGGCGTCTTGATGATGAGTAACCAGAACTTACAGATTGTATATAGCATTGAATATGTCAGGTTATCTCCCCATTTCTCCATCAACCATAGTACTGGGTGTTCTGTCTAACTTTTTGTGTGGGAAACAAGTCTGCAATTACTCTCCACAACTTTCAGCCTTATACAATAATCTGGGTATTCAAAAAGTTTGACGAAAATATGAGATCTCTTTCCAAGTGTCCACGTGTAATTTTTTAAATTCCAACCACACCTTTCTTCGCTCTGTTCCCAGGGTGATTCAGTACGCGTGTAAAGGTTCATTTGGTGGACAAGACTATTCTCAGATTTTTAGAAGCATTTACAACTTGTAGACTGCGTCACACTGCATGGAAGCGAGATGGAAGAAGTGGAGGCCTTTACATATCTGGGCAGCATCATTGACAAGCAGGGGGCACAGACGCAGACGTCAGAGCAAGAATCGGCAAGGCGAGGGCAGCATACTTGCAACTGAAGAACATATGGAGCTCCAAGGTGGTATCAACTCTCACGAAGATCAGGCTGTTCAACTCCAACGTCAAGTCAGTGCTACTGTATGGAGCCGAGACATGGAGGACAACAAAGACGACTACCAGGAAAGTGCAGACTTTCATCAACAGCTGCCTGAGAGGAATCCTCCAGATCCACTGGCCCAACACCATCAGCAACTCAGACCTGTGGCAGCGGACCAACCAACTGCCAACCGAAGATGAGATCCGGCGCAGAAGATGGGGATGGACTGGGCACACCCTGAGGAAGCCAGCCAGTAACATCATCAGACAGACGTTGTCATGGAACCCCCAGGGAAAACGAAAAAGAGGAAGGCCAAGAAACACCTGGCGACGGGACCTGGAGGCAGACAGCAAGAAGATGGGGCACACCTGGAAACAACTAGAGAGGGCAGCCCAGGACCGAGCACTCTGGCGGACTGTTGTCAGCGGCCTATGCTTCGGGAGGAGCGTCGGGCATAACTGAACTGACTGAGACTGCGTACACAATATAGCAGACGCTATATGCTCACAGTTTTTGACCAAGATGATGTTTCATTTGAGTGAATTCAAAAATGAAATTGAGACAATTTGTTTCAACCAAGATATCTAGCTGATTACGAAGTTGACAGGCAGTGTCAGAGACAAGAATGAATTGGTCAGTAAACACAAGGATTACAAATGTCGGTGACATTCAGAAAGAAACGTATGCCATGCCTAGCTAATTGCTGAATATCGTTTGCAATTCGTTAATGAAGAGAGAGAACGATGAGGAACTACACATTTCCCCCGTGTTAGCCCCAGAGGGCACAGGTATGAATCAGATCAATCATTCAGTCAGCTTTTGTTTTTACAGCATTGTACATGCCTCTATTAGCATCGCACCTTTTAACCCAACAGCCTGTTTCTTTAAGACTTTCCAAAGCTTAGTCATTTGGACCCGCCACGATTTGTTGCGCACAAATCCATGAACCGACACAGACTAGCGTTTGGTTTCTGGGTTTTTATGTGTCTCAGAATAAAGATCGACATGAAAAACAAACGGTTACTCATAAACAACAAGGGAAGGAACCCTAGTACAAAGACAAGGAAGATAATCTCATTCCAGGGAGCTCGAATGACGTCAGCTCGGAGAGCTCTGATGAAGACTGATGAAGACGTCACAAGAACGTACAACAGAATCAGATTTTTTTTTTTTTTTTTTTTTTTTTTCCTGAAATCAATGAATGCGACCTGTAATCACATGTAATCA
>JADBJO010006291.1:82500-95000 GCA_016801955.1 Conus betulinus | reverse complement strand
GTAGTGGCCACTGGATGTGATACGATAGAATCTCCACGGGAGCGTTCCCTTGGGTGTACCAGCTTCATTTCATGACTGCAGACGCCCCCCCCCCCCCCCCCCCCCCCCCCCCCCCCCCCCCCCCCCCCCCCCCCCCCCCCCCCCCCCAAAAAAAAAAAAAAAAACCCGCCGATATTCACTACCTGGATCTGGGTGGAGATAGGGGTATTTGATTTACCTAAGCAAGAGACAGAGCGCTGATAGTGACGAAAAAAAAAAAACAACCTTACTGACGCCGTATAGATCATTTCCGGTGACGACACTAGCACATTTCATCGTAAGCACAACCTGAGCCTGTCTTCAAATTGTTCTGAGTTATGGTGGTATACAAAGTGAACGTGCGAGAAGCAGACATCGATACTGCTGGGACATGGATTTGTTTCTGTCATTGTACACATTGAAATGAAAATATTGTTCCGTTCTGTCTTCGGGTTTTTTGTTTGTTTGTTTTTTGTTTTGTTTTGTTTTTCCCTTTCAGCTACACTTACGACCAGTTACTAATAACTTTTCCTTTGCCCCTGACTATGCTACGCATTTCTGCTGCTAATTAGACAACAGTGCCTGTGAAACTTAAGAACGAATCATCACTTTAACACGAATCGCCTCCTGTCCCACCTCGCCAGCGAGCGCTTGGCACAATAGGCCTACCGTTGTCGTCGTTGGTATCTGTCTGGAGAGACAATGGTGTTGCGCCGAGGATCAGTAAATTGTGGAGTTGCAGCGCCTGCTGTGGCTGAAGAGCCCGATCCCTGAGCGGCAGGCTCTGTTGCAGTTGCTGCAGGTGAAGTCTCGGTCATCAGTGTCTGTGGGTGCCGACGCAATTCTTTTACCGTCTGCGGCGCCTTCGTTCTTCCCACTGGACCTCTGTCTCCTCTGTTCTGCTCTGCTTGCTTGATGCGACCTTGATGGTGGACCGCCAGCTGACCCGGTCTGAAGCTGCTGTGTCCAGGTCTGCTGGGTCGAGGCTGCCTGCCCTCAAGTTGTGCTTGCATACATCCTTGTAGCGTAAAGGGGGGGGGGGGGGGGGGGGGGGGCGGGGGGGGGGGGGGGGGGGGGTCCTCCTGTGGGACTGCAGCCTGTAGCCAGCTCGACGTACAGCATGCCCTTTGGGATGCGACCGTCGTCCACGCTTGGCTCAATGTCCCTCGCGGAATGTCATTTCACGGAGCTTTTTGTTTCTCGCCACTGGCTGTGCAAAAGGAAGGCTCTCGCCTCATTGTGCTGGCGAAGTCCTGGCTCTCTCGCCGTGAGAAACGCACGTCTGATTCAGTTACACTCTTCCGTCTGGGTGACAATGGACAGGATGGTCGTCGGGCGGCAGCGTGGTGGGGGGTAGGGGTGCACGCTGTTGTCTGCGGTGTCGTTCCCCACGCTGTGGCAGTGTGTGTGTGTGTGTGTGCATGTGTGTGTGTACGCGTTCTGTTAGTTTCTTGAGGTAATGCTTTCTTTGTTGGTTTTACAATTTTTCAAGGAGAGGAGAGAGAGAGAGAGAGAGAGAGAGAGAGAGAGAGAGAGGACAGAGAGAGGGAGAGAGAGAGAGAGAGAGGATGTGAGGATAGGAGAGAGAGAGAGATAAGTGTGTGGTGTGTGTGTGTGGTGTGTGTGTGTGTGTGTGTGTGTGTGTGTGTGTGGTGTGTGAGAGAGGGAGGGAGAGATGAGAGAGAGAGAGAGAGGAGAGAGAGAAGAGTGTTTTGTGCGTATGTGTGTGTGTGTATGTGTGTGTGTGTGTGTGTGTGTGTGTGTGGAGAGAGAGAGAGAGAGAGAGAGAGAGAGAGAGAGACAGAGAAGACAGACAGACAGACAGACAGACAGACAGACAGAGATGTGTGTTGCGTGCGCCGCGCGCGCCGCGCGCAGACCGTGTGGGTGTGTGTGTGTGTGTGTGTGGTGTGTGTTGTGGTGTGTGTGTGGTGTGTGTGTGTGTGGTGTGAGATGAGAGAGAGAGAGAGAGAGAGAGGGAGGAAGAGGAGAGAGATAGGAGAGTTGAGTTGAGAGAGGAGGCTAGAGAGAGAGAGAGAAAATGTGTGTGTCAGCGCGCTCGTGCGTGCGTGCGTGCGTGCGTGCGTGCGTGTGGTGTGTCGTGTGTGTGTGTGTTGTGTGTGTGTGTGTGTGTGTGTGTGTGTGTGTGTGTGAGAGAGAGAGAGAGAGAGAGAGAGAGAGAGAGAGGAGAGAGTAGAGAGGATGTATGTGTGTGTGTGTGTGTGTGTGTGTGTGTGAGTGTGTGTGTGTGTGTGGTGTTGTGTGTGTGTGTGCTGTGTGTGTGGTGTGTGTGTGTGTGTGTCTGTGTAAAACAATACAGAATTCAGTACTGGAGGTATAAATGCAGGCAAACAATGCCTCCCCCTCTGTGTGACAATGACACAAGGTGAAGGGAAGATACCCAAGAGGACCCCATTGAGTGTGTCAATATGGATATGTCAATGCTAACCCTTGCAACTACAGCGTGTGGAGGCGCTTCACATTTTTAATCATTAACAGGACTGTTTAACCTCTGCCTGTATGAAGGTGATGTTTGTCTGTGTGCTGTAAACAGAAAAAGTAGCAAAAGTACTCTCTGTCTGTCTGCCTGTCTGTCTGTCTGTCTGTTCTGACTCTCTCTCTCTCTCTGTCTCTCTCTCTCTCTGCTCTCTCTCTCTCTCATCTCTCTCTCTCTCTTCCTCTCTCTCTCTCTCTCTCTCTCTCACTCTCTTGTGTTTCGCTTAATATCAACTTTGCGGATTACCAGTAGATCGTTAGATGTTTGATTATTTGTTTGTTTGCTTTTTATCTGAAAAGATTGTTTCACAAACCCCCTTCGTTAGGGGCCATGGCCTGTATGAATAAAATATTCGTAACCGCGCGCGCGCGCGCGCGCGCGTGTGTATGTGTGTGTGTGTGTGTGTGTGTGTGTGTGTGTGTGTGTGGTGGTGTGTGAATGTGTGTGTGTGTGTGTGTGTGTGTGTGTGTGTGTGTGTGTGTGTGTGTGTGTGGTGTGTGTGTGTGTGTGTGGGGGGGGGGGGGGGGGGCGCGCGGCGCGCGTATTGTGTGTGTGTGTGTGTAAATGTGTTGTGTGTGAATGTGTGTGTGTGTGTGTGTGTGTGTGTTGGTGGTGTGTGTGAATGTGTGTGTGTTGTGTGAATGTGTGTGGTGTGTGTGTGTGTGTGTGTGTGTGTGTGTTGTGTGTGTGTGTGTGTGTGTGTGTGTGTGTGCGTGTGTGTGTGTGTGTTGCCATTCCGCATTTTTAGCGTACGTGACCGAAAGGGGCATAACTCTCACATGTGTACTTTGCCCCCTGGTTGCATCAGTTTGGACTGTCCCGAAAGTGTCACGAACACCAAGCCTGAAAGTTCTGGCGTCATGGCGTTCTCATTTTCAAGGAAAACGTTCAGCCCCAACAAAGTGTGTTTCAGCTGTTTGCATCAATATGTCAAGCACATTCTACCGTGGGACCACCGACTTTAAGATGAAAGAACTGCGACAGAGAACCTGTGAGAGGTTAAAACGTCAACACACACACACACACACACACACACACACACACACACACACACACACACACACACACACACAATGTAAACCAGAATACAAGGTAACGCATCATTTACACAGTAGAAATCAAGCGATTTCTTTGTTTTTAAACCAGTACCAATTCCTCTTTTGTGGCCCTTCATGTCTTGCTCTCAGGGCGAGCTGCCGCCACAAAGAGAGCATTCCCATGAAGATCAGAAGAAACACTTCAAAGACACTCTCTTAACATCCTTGAAAGCGTTTAACATCAACCCTAACACATGGAAACAAACTGCTAGAGGTCGAGCAAGATGGCGCTGCTCTATCCCACAAAGGAGCCAGCTGATGTGAAGAAAGAACAGCTGCAACACAAGAGACAGGCAAGGAAAGCCCGCGCCCGCAAACAAGAGCAAGTCTCCCACATTGTCCGTCTAAGCTGTCATCGCACATTCCGTGCACGCATCGGCTCGATCAGCCACCTGCGTATCCACAAATCATTTCACACCCTTCTCCTCAACCCCCAAGACGACTGAAGTGGTTCTGGTCGATTCGACGGACGAACGAATTATCATGCCGTGCCCTCATGGTGAGCTCAGCTTCGATTTTCTCCCCACGTCGGTGTCTTTGTCTTTGGTTCTATCACTGGCGCCAGCAAATTCATGGGGACTGTCTTTGAACTGAAGTGGTGGCACCTTCCGGAGGGACAGTTCACTCACTCCGGCTCCGCGACTGAACAATTATTGTCGTCAGTAAGAAGCTCCGTAGGTGGTGCCCTGCGAGTGTTGGGTCAGAACAGGCGCCACTGAACACCACCGAAGTGACTCGGCAGCAGTGCAGTGTCTCCTCTGGTAGGTTGCCTCTTGACGACTTGATAGTGACTGCTCCCTGTGAATTGCCAGTGTTTGGGTTGCGGCAGGACAAGCCAGTGTGTGACTGTAGACTGGGGGGGGGGGGGGGGGGGGGGGGCGGATGAGCGGCGTGAGTATAATGCCACTGAGGTGAGAGAGAGAGAGAGAGAGAGAGAGTGAGAGAGAGAGAGAGAGAGAGAGAGAGAGAGAGAGGAGAGAGAGAGAGAACATCAAATTGAAAAGATTGTGAAATATCTAGGTGCATGGGTTATTAATAGATGTTCAAGAAGATACCTGTCATAGGATGTTTTGAATATCAAACACTATCATTCTTCAGAGAGAGAGAGAGAGAGAGAGAGAGAGAGAGAGAGAGGGACAGACACAGAGGGACAGAGACAACCACATCAGAGAGAGAGAGAGAGAGAGAGAGAGAGGACAGGGCGGAGACAGAGACAGCTACACGCACATCCAAAGAGAGAGAGAGAGAGAGAGAGAGAGAGAGAGAGAGAGAGAGAGAGAGAGAGAGGAGGCAGACAGACAGACAGACACACACACACACACACACACACACACACAACACACACACACACACACAGACTACCCCCCGCTCTCCCATCCCCCCCCCCCCCCCCCCCCCCCCCCCCCCCCCAACCTATCCAAATGGCTCTTGGCCGGATGAATTTGTACTTGTATTATAACAGTTATGGGTGTGTAACCGCCGTAACCACGATAGGTGTTGATGGACTTTTGTGCCGCTTTAAAGTTCTACATGATAATTATGTTCTTGTTACATATCGGCTGTGTGTTCTATAGCTTGTGATGTAATAGAAGGCGTCTGTTGTGTCTCCGTGATGAACTGATGACGTTCTACATGTCTTGATGTCTGGTGTGACCCCGTGATGAACAGATGACGTTCTATATGTCTTGATGTCTGGTGTGACCCCGTGATGAACTGATGACGTTCTACATGATGTCTGGTGTGACCCCGTGATGAAATGATGACGTTCTACATGATGTCTGGTGTGACCCCGTGATGAACTGATGACGTTCTACATGTCTTGATGTCTGGTGTGACCCCGTGATGAACTGATGACGTTCTACATGTCTTGATGTCTGGTGTGACCCCGTGATGAACTGATGACGTTCTACATGATGTCTGGTGTGACCCCGTGATGAACTGATGACGTTCTACATGTCTTGATGTCTGGTGTGACCCCGTGATGAACTGATGACGTTCTACATGTCTTGATGTCTGGTGTGTCCCCGTGATGAACTGATGACGTTCTACATGATGTCTGGTGTGACCCGTGATGAACTGATGACGTTCTACATGTCTTTGATGTCTGGTGTGACCCCGTGATGAACTGATGACGTTCTACATGATGTCTGGTGTGACCCCGTGATGAACTGATGACGTTCTACATGTCATGATGTCTGGTGTGACCCCGTGATGACATGTCTTGATGTCTGGTGTGTCCCTTGCTGCTGCAGATGCAACAACAACAACAACAACAAACAACAACAACAACAACTACTACTACTACTACTACTACTACTACTGCTGCTGCTGCTGCTGCTGCTGCTGCTGCTGCTGACGCTACTACTACTACTACTACTACTACTACTACTACTACTACTACTACTACTACTACTACTACTACTACTAGTACATTTCTAGTACATTTTTACAACTACTACTACTACTACTTCAACTACTACTACTACTAGTACATTTCTAGTACATTTCTACTACTACTACTACTACTACTACTACTACTACTACTACTACTAGTACATTTCTAGTACATTTCTACTACTTCTATACTACTACTACTACTGCTGCTGCTGCTGCTGCTGCTGCTACTACTACTACTACTGCTGCAACTACAACTTCTACCACCACCTCCACCACCACCACCACCACTACTGCTGCTGCTGCTGCCTTCACAACTATAACAATTGCTGCTCTGCTGCTATTCCTCCTGCTGCTGTTGTTACTATTTATGGTGACGACGACGATTATGATGATAACGATTCATAATGAGTCAATAATGTTCATAATACGTTGACCTCGTTTTTCAGAATATGGACGCCCAATAAAACACACAATACCGTCAGTACCCGCAGCCCGACAGTGACCCTGTCCACGACCCTCAAGACTCGAACCGTCGGTCTCTCAGCAAGGCCACACACACACACACACACACACACACACACACACACACACACACACACACACACACACACACACACACACACACACATACACACACACACACACACAACACACACACACACACAAACACACACACACACACACACACACACACACACACACACACACACACACACACACACATACCTGACCCTACCTCCTTGGCGGGCCCACAGCCTCATGGAGAAGTCCACGGTAGGAGCATCGTCCTCTGGCACCAACGTGCTGGAGCTGATGACCTTGACCTTGAGGTCAGCGGGTCACATGGAACAGCAAAGACCTTCCCTGTACCGCCGCACCTCCCCCACCCCCTTCATGACCTCCGCTTTCCTGCTGCAGACCGCCATTGAAGATGAGGGGATGGGTCTGGAGTCTTCAGGACAACCTGGAGACGAAGCTCCTGGAGAGGAACGATCCGCCCAGTTCAAGACTTTGGACACCCCAGCTGTGGAGACTGTGGAAGCCTCGGCAGGACCTTCTTCAGAGTCTTCAAGCGGAGTTCCTTCTGGACATGATCAAAGCCCTGATGGTTCACTTCTTAGAAGCCTCGCCATCAGCATGGGCGACCACAGCAAAGCCTCCAGCACCATCCTAACACCAGAAAGAGCCAGGCTACGTCTTCAGGGCCGCCCAAAGTGACTGTCGAGTTCTACGATGAAGAGGCTGGCTTCAGAATCAAGAAGCCTGACGAAGACTCCGCCACGTCGGAGAAAAGCCAGAACTCACACGTACAAGCAACGGCACAGAGAGGTAACCAGCCATACCACGATGTGAAAGGCCGAGAATCGAACCCTGGTCCTGCAAGTCGCCGACAGAAGGCGGATCCGTGGGGCCACGTCAAGAGCTGTCGCTACATCCGGGGACCGTTCGAGTCACGTGAGAACCGCCTGCCGAAAGACTGTGTGAGTTTCGTGTTTGGGGATGGCAAGGTGGAGGAGGAGGAGGAGGAGGAGGACGGGGGAGGGAGATGAAGACAGAAGTAGTAGTGACAGTAGCTATAGCAGCAGCAGCTGTAATAGTAATTACAGCAGCAGCAGCAGCAGCAGCAGCAGCTGCAACATGCAGGAACAGCAGCAGCAGCAGCAGCAGCAGCAACAACAACAACAACAGCATAACACATCAGCAGCAACAACAGCAGCAGCAGCAACAACAAGCAGCAGCAGGAACAGCAGCAGCAGTAGGCTTCAAAACCGGAGGTTGACCATTGGTGCTAAGGTTGTTGCCGATGTGACCATGCTCAGTGCCATCGTTCAGGTAGCCACGCTGTCTGTTCGGGGAGATGATGTCTACACCCAGCCTCATCCTTCCCCACTGGCAAGCGTTGGCTCCCTGCTCTACACCACAGGGGACACAGATTTACGATCATGCAAAACCAATCAATCAATCGATCCATCAATCAAACAATCCATCCAACCCTCAATAAATCAATCGATCAATGAAAAAAAATTAATCATTCAATAAACAAAAAGATCCATCCATCCGTCCATCCATCCATCAAAACAGTCAATAAAAAAAAACAATCAGTTAATCGATGAAAAAAAAAAATCAATAAATCAACAATCCAACCAACCAACCAACTAATTAGTCAGCCAATCAGTCAATCAATCAACTGATTAATTACAATTGTTGTGAGGACCATTCAACGTGGATTGGTAGTGCATCAAGTTTCTCTCGAACATTTCATCAGTTGCAATGATTCTTTTGTGTGTGTGTGTAGATGTGTGTGTGTGTGTGTGCGTGTGTGTGTGTGTGCGTGCGTGCGTGCGTGCGTTCGTGCGTGCGCGCGCGCGCGCGTGTGTAATATTATGACATACATTGAGAGATACCACTTTGATTCTTCCATTGCTTACATCGTCTATTTTTACCGTCAACTCTGTATATATATGGAGGGGGGGGGGGGGTGGGGGGGGGGGGGGGGGGGGGGGGGGGGGGGGGGGGGTGCGCACGGGCGTGCGCGCGCGCATCTGTTTTTGTTTTGTGTTTGCCTGTTTCCCGTGTCTCTATGAGGGAGAGTGGGGAGGTGGGGGGGGGGGGGGGGGGGGTTCTATACTCGCGCGTGAGTATGTGTATTATTATGCAGTCTTGTCACTGTTTGGTAGTTGGTGCGAGTTACCTATTCTGAACTCTATTGTTATATTTTTCTGAATGAGAAATTCCATGCCCAAATATATGCCTGTTGTATAAATGCATATATATATTCTTTGTTTCACGTGTGTCGATGAGCCATTTTTTGAAGACAGTTCCAAAATGAAAAAGGTTTTAAGAAGGAAATATTGTGCCATCCTGACTTTCAGCTCAATATCATGTTCAATGAATTGCCATGTGAAGAAATACAGTGGTCATGCAATAGAAGAATAATCGTGAAAACTTCAATGAATAATAAAGAAAAAGTGAACTGAGGCATGGGAAAGAAACTGAAATAAAACACACTCAAACACGATGTTCTCCATGGAATTGCCTGATGTCTGGAATTGTGATGAGGTAAAAGAATGGCTCTTCCCAGTTCTAAAGAAAAGACTACCGACACCACAGTCCATTGAAACAGAAAGACGAAGCCTGTCACTAAAATCTGGGGGGGGGGGGGGGGGGGGCAGTTAAGGTTAGCACTACAGTAAAGAACAAACAATTTCAAACCCGTAACTCCAAACGATTGCTGCATACGGCACCACCGATTCCCATAGCTCAAAGGCAGACACGAGGTAAAACAGAACATTGTTGTATGCATCGGTGCTAAGCGAATGGATGCCATATTTGTTTTTTGTACCCAGGGAACAAAAAAAAAAAAAGGTTCTGTGGATCGATTTGCTGATTCACTATTTTCATCTCCCTTCTTCATTTAAGATGTAAGTTTCTGGCACTAATAACTGGAGCCTACAGAAGAACGGTGGCACCCCACAGCAAGACAGGCTGTAAGTCTTGTGCCATTCTTAAGGAAGAGAGAGGAACTGAAGAACAAGTAGGGGAAACTCTTGCACGCTTGATGAAAATGAATACAGGCCCATAACTCTAAATGAATGTTGCTTATGACATCGCCTAGCAGAAAGGACAAGAGAGACAGAGAGTACACAGAACAAACAAGGACTACCCCCCACCACCCCCCACCCCCCCCCCCCCCCCCCCCCCCCCCCCCCCCCCCCCCCTCAAAAAAAAAAAGGGAAAAAAAAAAAAAAAAATTATTCCAAGTTTGCCAGTATATCATGAACCTGACACATCTACTCAGCAACAACATCCGGAAAAATGAACAAACACAATTTTTTTTTTATTCAAGACTGGCACAGCCTTCATAATCTTGAATAGAGTCAAATAATTAAAAAAAAAATCACTGACGAACAGTCCGCCTTGGCTTAAGGCTGTGTCAGCCAGTTGACATAGGCTATAACACCAAGGCTACATCAAAATGTTGTTATGCTCTGCATAGTTATGCGGGGGATTGTCTTCAGTGGTGACAAGCTCCTAGCATAACATTATCAGTCTCCAAAATCCCCCGAAATCGGAGTGTGGCTGCCCACGTGGCGGGGTAATCAAAAACGGTCACACACGTTATGTTCTCATCCCCAGCTGATGCATTTGTACCATAGTGTTCAAGTACATTGGCTGGTTGGATGATCCCTGGAGTCTTTTAACCATGGTTGGATGATCCCTGGAGTCTTTTAACCAGGGCATGACAACAACAACAACAACAACAACAACAACAACTGTCGAACAGTAACAAAGACAAGTCACCTCGGTTCTGATGGGTATGAAAGGAAATGTTACATGACGCAGGGAACAGTCAACAATAATTAGAGAACAAGGAGGGTAACTCTTGCTCCCTTGATGTCAAAAGAATACAGGCCCATAACTCCAAACCAAATGCTGCTGACAACAGCCAATACAATGAATACAGGCCCATAACTCCAAACCAGTGCTGCTGACAACAGCCAATACAATGAATACAGGCCCATAACTCCAAACCAATGCTGCTGACAACAGCCAATACAATGAATACAGGCCATAACTCCAAAGCAATGCTGCTGACAACAGCCAATACAATGAATACAGGCCCATAACTCCAAACCAATGCTGCTGACAACAGCCAATACAATGAATACAGGCCCATAACTCCAAAGCAATGCTGCTGACAACAGCCAGTACAAGAGAGAGAGAGGAGTCTGCTTGGAGTTGCGGTACACAGAATACGAAGTCCGTAAGACAGCTCTGGCTGTTGGAAAGAGGGTTTGATCTTCACAGTCTGTGACAAAAGCACTCTATCGCTGACGATTCAGAACATGAAAGAGGGTTTGATCTTCACAGACTGTGACAAAAGCACTCTATCACTGACGATTCAGAACATGAAAGAGGGTTGATCTTCACAGTCGTGACAAAAGCACTCCATCGCTGACGATTCAGAACATGAAAGAGGATTTGATCTTCACAGTCTGTGACAAAAGCACTCTATCACTGACGATTCAGAACATGAAAGAGGATTTGATCTTCACAGTCTGTGACAAAAGCACTCTATCACTGACGATTCAGAACATGGGATTAAGACACAAACTTTCTTTCTTTCCTTCTGCGTACGCAGGCTGATACCCATGCGGACACTGCCTGTATAGACAGGCAGTGGAGTTTTGTGTGTATGACCGGTTTTTTTTTTTATATCCCGCCATGAAGGCAGCCATACTCCATCTTCGGGGAAGGTGCATGCTATGTGTAACATGTCATCCATACCAACAGCCAAACTGACCTTCTCTACAGAGAGTTGGTGATGGGATTTGACGTGTGTGCAAGATGTTGTGCGTGCATTCACACACGGGATCTCGGTTTATAGTCTCATTCGAAGGACTGTATGGGGAATGGAGTCAGAACCAACGTTAACTCCGAGGGAAAATCCCCCGGTACCGAAATTCGAACCCGCAACCCCAGGATCACGAGTCCGGCGCTCTACCAACTGAGCTATTCCGGCCCCCAAACAAACAAACAAACAGACTCTCTTCTCCTGTGGAGCATCTGTCCTCTTTTCTTTGATAGGTCGGGCAACAGACAGATACCAACTGCCCAGTCAGTCAGCTCCGTGGGAGTTGGTGGGGACACATAGGGTATGGGGATGGGGGGTGTCTTGGGGGGGGGGTGGGGGGAGGGGATGGAAAGGGGGAGGAACGGGTAGGGGAAAGCAGGTGGGTCATTATCCCAGTTGAAACTCTTCTACAGAAGATTGGTTCTTAGATCCCAAGAATTCAGCTCAAGACTGATTTTTTTTTTTTTTTGTAGAACCAATCATTATGCTGAAGGTTGATTCAGGGAACAAAGGATTATAGTGAAGATAGATTCAAAGAACTAAGATTATGCTGAAGACTGATTAATCAGAGAACCTATACGTTTGATGAACACTGATTCGGAGAACGAATGATGCAAAAGCATGCACGCACGCACACACACACACACACACACACACACACACACACACACACACGCGCGCCACACACACACACACACAATTTTTTCACACACACACACACACACACACACAACACACACACACACACACACACACACACACACACACACACACACACACCACATACACTTTACACGTTTACTTGGGGAGCATATGAATTTTGCGGTGTATATAGCCACCTAAACTCACCTATAACATGTCAGTTATCGTGCAATTCAGTTCTCCTGTTCATATGAGCCAGACGCCCTGCAAAAACTGACTAAACCATTATTATTATTATATTAATATTATTATTATTTTTATTATTATTGTTGTTATTAAGATTACTACTACTACTACTACTACTACTACTACTACTACTACTGTTATTATTGTTATATTATTATTATTATTATTATTTTCAATGTTATCATTATCATTATCATCATTATTATCATCACTATAACTATCATCTTTATTATCATTACTATTAGTA
>JADBJO010006291.1:77500-80000 GCA_016801955.1 Conus betulinus | reverse complement strand
AACCTGGGTTTATAGTCTCATTCGAAGGACTGTATGGGGAATGGAGTCAGAACTAATGTTAAACCCGAGGGAAAAATCCCATGTACCGAAACGGCCCGGCTCAGATTCAAACCCGCAATCCCAGGAGCACCAAGAATATGAGTCCGGCGCTCTACCACTGAGCTATTCCGGGCGTTTTCTAACTGCAAGGGATTTTCATTTATACCATGACGTCTCTCTCTCTCTCTCCTCTCCTCGATCTCTCTCTCTCTCTCTCTCTCTCTCTCTCTCTCTCTCTCTCTCTCTCTCTCTGAAATTAAACACAGCCAATGATTCCCCCATCATGAAGACAGTTACTTCGACTCATTGCATGAGTGTTGTTACCTTTTATTAGTTTTTATTTCTTTTTTTTTTTTTTTCCTTTTCTAATATTTTATTGACATTTTTTTTATCTGTTATACACACACACACACACACACACACACACACACACACACACACACATATATATATATATATATATGTATATGTATATACATATCTATCTATCCGTCCGACCGTCCTCTATCTACATGTCTATCTGTCCGTCCCTCGGTCCGTCCGTCTACCTATCTATCTGCCCATCCGTCCGTCCGTCCCTTTATCTGTCTATCTATCTGACTATCTATGTATCTATTTATCTATCTTTCTCTCCATCCATCTATCTATTATCTGTCTATCTATCTATCCATCTATGTGTCTATCTATTATCTGTCAATCTATCTATCCCATAAAATGAATAGTGGGAAAAAACAGAGCGGGGGTAACAAATCCTCCGTTATCAAAACAATGACTCGGTCAACATCGTAAAAAAGGGGACGGGGACCGCGAAAGAATCTGTGTGAGTGCGTGTGTGTATATATGTCTAAAGATAGATAGACCGATAGATATAGATGTATACTTGTGTGTGTGTGTGTGGCTCAACCTGTTTTTTTTTGTTTTTTAAACTGCGACCTCAGCAAGACCAGATAGTCTCACACTCCACAAGAGTTACAGCTTAACGGAGTTGTTTTCCGAAAGATCTTTAGCCTTTTCCCAACAATCAAAAACCGACTTATTCTAGTTCAGCCTCTGAAATTGTTAAAGACACACACACACAGTTCTTTCTCTCTCTCTCTCTCTCCATACATACGTATAGACACACACACATACAAGTACCACGCGCGCGCGTGTGCAAACACACACACACACATATATATATATTATAAGTACAGAAATAAAAGCAGGCACACCAGCCACGCACTCTTTGTGGTTTTTTTTTTTTTTTTTAAACTTTCGCCTTGTATTTAGGCTTCGGCAGTGTCTCTAGTTTCACATTGCACACCAAATGTGCAATGTGTGAAACAAAAGATACTGACGAAGCCTAAATAAAAGGCGAAAGCTTTTAAAAAAAAAAAAAAAAAAAAAAAAATTTGAAGAGTTTCTGAATCAGAAGTGCACCCACATATTGAGCGGTGTCCAGGGTTTTACCTTCATATTATATATATATATATATATATATATACATAAACTAATAAATTCCAAGGATAAGTACCGAGCACCATTCCAGCAAGTTACAGAGCAGCTTGGTGTTACAATGATTGCAAGAAATATAAACAAGTTTGCTCTTACGTCTTACATTGTAGTAGAAACAAGTGGGGGGGGGGGGGGGGCGGGCGTTAAAGCATTTATATCTGTAGTAGTAGTAGACCATTCTGCCTAACCAACTTTATGTGCTCGAGTGGGTGAATAATAAATACTTCTCAAAATGAACCTTTAACAAGTTTATAGTTTCCAGTGGAAGAGACATCTCCAATGGGCAGAAAGTTCACCAACATATATATCGGTATTAACTGCTAGCCATAGAAAGTTCACTAACATATATATCGATATTAACTGCTAGCCACATATCGGTAGTTCGAAACGCTGATTGTTTCTCCTCAGTGACCATGAAAAGTGGTAATTTAACTTCTCTGCCTTTTTTTTCGGTTTTAAGAAGAATGCTATCCCAGAAAAAGACTGGTGTGCAAATATCGTAGTATGTTTGTTGAGTTTCCAAAAAAACCAACCAAAGGTGTCACCTAAGAAGCAAAAGAAAATCATAAAAGAGCAGAACAAGCTACATTTTCTTGTGAAAAGTAGAAAATATAAAATGGTATCTTCTTAATACACAAGTGCTGAGGGCCAGTTCTCTGGAATGAATCCGCAAGGGACTAAATTACAATAAACTAATAAATTCCAAGGATAAGTACCGAGCACCATTCCAGCAACTTAGCAATGTCACCACGGCTACCCCGATTTCTCCGGCTCAGCCAATGAAATAGCTGGTCATACACAACACGCGCGCGCGCGCGCACACACACACACACACACACACCATGACGATTTACACTGATGGTTGTGAAAATGTAACGAATGAGTCTACGAGTTACTGGGGCTCAGTCAATGAAAGCACAAGTGTACCCTTACACCCACATAACACAAGCCTGGCCACCATGAGATT
>JADBJO010006291.1:52500-67500 GCA_016801955.1 Conus betulinus | reverse complement strand
ATTGAGAACCGATTTTTTTTTTTCACCAATCGTTTTGCTTTGTGGTGAGGGTGTGTCTGTGTGAACAAGTACGAACAACCTTCACTCTGATTAACAGGCGTCTTTTCATTCGGGACGCGCTTCAACCTTCTGTACACCCAAGATGAATGGACTTGGAGGCTACAACTGAAAAAGAAAATCTGTCGTGAGCTTGGGCCGTCACCGTGCCCACCACCACACCCCGTATGCCAGCAAAGGATAAGAAAAGAAAAGAAAAAAAAAAGACAAAAGAAAAATTCTAACGGCTGGCTCATTCTGTCTAGCGGGTGCCTACCCCAGTCAGCGGTAACAAACTGCAGGGACTTCAAGAGAGATCATGGACTGTGTCAATAAGCACACACACCCCAATCCTGGAAATGGCCGACAATGGTCATGAACACCCCGAAGTGACACACTGTCCACTTGAACACGTACTACAGGAGGATCGCTACACTGTGTAGGGAACTCAGCCAAACATTCAGATAAACAAAGGTTACAGAATAATGATCTTTCATGGGGAGAAAAAAAAAAGAAGAATCACAACGTTTCGTCTCAGAGGAACTTCATCTGAAGAGAGAGAGAGAGACACAGAGAGAGAGAGAGAGAGAGAGAGAGAGGAGAGAGAGAGAGAGGAGAGAGAGGAGGAGAGAGAGAGAGAGAACAAAAACAAAAAAGAAACCTAACACACAAACAAAAAAAAAGAAAGCCGCGGGGTTTGGTTTTTTTTTTCAATGCAACCTGGAATGTCTTCTATGGACAACATGGCCACCCTTGCTTTTGTCCATGTGTTATCTCCCTTGTGGGGGAACCTTGGGAAAAAAAAAAAGAAAGAAAGAAAAAAGCAGCAGCGTGGTTTTAGAAAAGTTTGGATTAACCGTTTCCTCACCACAGGAGCTGCATGATTGTTATCAGGCAGCGCACAGCCGATGCCGCTTAGTACCAGGAGCACGAGGTGATTCAGTTTGTGAGAATGTTTTCTTGTTTAGGTTTACTGTTATATGTGAATAGTACATGGACTTTTTTTTTTGCATCGTCTTCAAAGATACATTTGGTTCAGTAATTCAAACGTTATAGCATTTAACATCTAACACAGCAGCTTTTCAGCCCGGTTTTTCTTTTCTTTTTTTTCTCCTTTTTTTAGATGCTGGCCACATGGAGATAAAAGAGTTAAGTTACTGTAACCTTTTGCTTTGTAAGTTCACAATCAACTGTTTCTCTTTCATTTCACTGTTTAAGTCAAACTAGCTGATTGGACAGCAAGGTGTGAATAGACAGCTGGTGAGAATATATAGCACAACCAGCGGAACACACAAACAAAAAAAAGGTTTTCTTCATTGAAAAAAAAAAAATGCCAGTCAGAAGCAGTTGCCTATTTAGGACGAACGTCGTATTCGGACATTTCACAGTTGTATTGGCAGTCTCCCTCCGCTCAGCGGAAAACTTGCATCGTTGAATCATCACGTTGAATCATCACCATCACCCACCACTTTCCGAGTTGATGCACATCAATGCCGTCATCGTTCAGTCATCACCCCTCACCATTGTCCGAGTTGATGCACATCAATGCCGTCATCGTTCAAATCATCACCCCTCACCATTGTCCGAGTTGATGCACATCAATGCCGTCATCGTTCAGTCATCACCCCTCACCATTGTCCGAGTTGATGCACATCAATGCCGTCATCGTTCAGTCATCACCCCTCACCATTGTCCGAGTTGATGCACATCAATGCCGTCATCGTTCAATCATCACCCCTCACCATTGTCCGAGTTGATGCACATCAATGCCGTCATCGTTGCATGCATCATCACCCATCATCACATTCAGAGCTGGCTGACACCAAAGCTGGCATCGTATTCAACCAAGGTATCCTCATCCACTTTGAGAGTGGCTTCATCATCAAAGCCATTTCGTCATATCAATGAATGTGTCATCACTCTGAGAGTGGCTTCACACAAAGCCATTATCATATCAATGAATGTGTCATCACTCTGAGAGTGGCTTCACACAAAGCCATTATCATATCAATGAATGTGTCATCACTCTGAGAGTGTGGCTTCACACAAAGCCATTATCATATCAATGAATGTGTCATCACTCTGAGAGTGGCTTCACATCAAAGCCATTATCATATCAATGAATGTGTCATCACTCTGAGAGTGGCTTCACATCAAAGCCATGATCGGTCCATATATCATCTAATTCTCAGCAACATTGTCATCATCCCATGGTCATTGGTTGTCAGAGCTGAGGTCATTCACATCAACTTCAGGGCATTTGTTTGGAATGGGCAGTTCGTGAGGCCGGCTTCAGCCACTGTGGGTACGGAGTCTCCTCGAGGTGTGTACCGGCAGTGTGTGATCACAGCCTATCATCGTCATCACCTATTCACTCTCACGGTTCATTCCTATCTACACCATCAGACTGTAGTCACGTCAGTGTCACGCCAGCTTCCGCTCATTATGCTTCCACAGTGCCATGACCTCGTGTCTCGCTCATCATCATCATCCACACTCGTCATCTACCATCACTCTCCGAGTCAATTCACATTGATGTTCTCATCAGAACTGTCGTCGCTCCCTATACTGAGATTCTCGGCAACCTGTTCGTTGCCGTTCCTATCGGTTCTCTTGGTGGTGGAGGACACAGATTCGCAAGGCCCGGCAGCACGTGCCAGATCACCCCGTGAGCGAGTGACGTCAGAACAGCGTTGACGTGTCTCCTTTTCTTCCTCCACCTTCACTTGGCTGTCGTTCTCTTCTTTCTTTCTGTCGTCGTGCGATGGACGTAGCTGGTGGTCCAAGTCTCGGGGGTCGGGGAAGAGTTGTCGGACGTTGGATTTGGAGGCGCCCTCTGTGCCCCTGCTCATGTTCACAGGGGGCGAACACCGAGGCAGATTTGACGGGAAAAAATGCCGCCTCATGCCAGACTCCATGGTAACCCGACTCAGATCCAAACCGGTTTCTGATTCGTTGAACCCACATCGGTGATTGTCGCGCTCGATCGGTTCTGCTCGATAACTGCTTGAGCCGTTGGTATCAGCCCGCCGATTGGCCAGCTCCGCCCAGCGGCTGGCCGACGTTTCCAGATCCATGCGGTGATTGGTCAGTTCGTTGAGTTCTGTTCGGCGAGTGGTGAGGGTGGTTGTTAAACCCGCACGGTAACTGGCCAACTCGCTTCTCTCCCCTTGACGATTGGCCGAGGCGTTGAACTCCAGGCAGCGGTTGGTCATCAGCTGGACCCGATCCGGGAGAGACAGTTCCCCCCGCTCCCTCATCTCCCTCTTCAGATCCACCACCCCGAAGCTCTCCATCATCATCATCTCCCCGTTCTCACTCCCCACCTCGATCTCATCCTCCTCTTCTTCCTCCTCTTCCTCCTCGGCCATCAACTTCGCCTTGGATTCGTCGTCGTCGTCGTCGTACATGCGCAGTCGTTCGTGGATGCGTTTGTGTCGCTCCAGGTTGCTCTTGTGGCTGGTGGCGTAGTCGCAGTGAGGGCACCGGAAGTCCTTCTGGCCGCTGTGCACCGACAGGTGGCGCTTGAGCAGCGCCTTGCGGCAGAAGCGGCGCCCGCAGTAGGGGCAGGAGTAGCCGTTGTGGTGGAAGATCATGATGTGTTCCCGCAGGGACGCCTTGGTGTTGAACTGCACCCCACAGCACTCCAGAACCTGCACACCCAGACAGAGATGCTCCTGGAAGCGTTGCAGCCCTGTGTCGGCCGTTGAAGGAGATCTACATGAAGCACTGTGTGAACTGGCTCCTGGAGCCCGCCAGTTTGTCCCCTGAGCACAACCCCCATCCCCTACTGGCCCTCATTCTGCCCTCAGTGGTTCTGCACAACTTTAATACCATGAATATGTAGCCCGCCGCGTTGCCCCTTTAACACCCCCCCCCCCCCCCCTTCATTTTGCTCTGAGTAATTCCCCATAAGATTTTAATACAATGAGATTGTTTTTATATACTAGATACAGGTCCTTTTGTTAGCTGATCATTATTTCACCCTGTGGTGGGATTCAACCATCTGATGATTGACTTGAAATGCTGTAAGCAGTAAGTGACACTGATTTCAATGTATGTGGGCAAGGGGAGGCGGGTTGGGGGCTGACACAAGTTTCGTTCTGCCGTTTAGGACCCGAGATCAAAACGGAAAGGGAGGCGGTGGGGGACAAAACGCCTGTTATAAGCAAAGTCGCGCGTGCAAAGGGGAGTGGGAAGGGGGGGGGGGGGAAGTGATCAAGGACTGAGGCGTTTGTGTGTGCGTGTGTGTGCGTGCGTGCGTGTGCGTGCGCGCGCGCGTGTGTGTGTATGTGTGTGTGTGTGTGTGCGTGCGTGCGTGCGTGCGTGCGTGCGTGCGTGCGTGTGTGTGTGTTTGCGTGTATGAGAGCGAGTGTGTGTGTGTGTGTGTGTGTGTGTGTGTGTGTGTGTGTGAGAGAGAGAGAGAGAGAGAGAGAGAGAGAGAGAGAGAGAGAGAGAGACAAACTGAGACACAGACAGACAGACATACGTCATCATCAAAGGTGGTTTATGAAGGGTAGAACCATCAAAAGTCCTTTTCTCTACCCAACCATCCAAATAGACCATGCAAATCGTGCCTTCTGTTCTTAATGAATGGTTAAAAAAAAAGAGAGAAAAAAAGAAAAAAAGAGAGAGAGAGAGAGAGAGAGAGAGAGAGAGAGAGAACGCCAGTACTCCCACCCCACCCCATCCCACCCCCCTTCCGACTGCAAGTACATCAATGACGCTTTCCTTCAGTCATGGTGTCTCTAGTCAATAACCGTCTAAATTCAGGTATGGGGATATAAAGGTAGGCTGACGGAAGGGTAGGCTCCGCTTTCCGTAATGCTGTGCCTCGGACACGGTGTTCTGACAGTTCACTGTCTTTATGGCTGTTACACTGTAGACTTTCATCTCACTGTAAACATCTGACAGTTCACTGTCTTTATGGCTGTTACACTGTAGACTTTCATCTCACTGTAAACATCTGACAGTTCTCTGTCTTTATGGCTGTTACACTGTAGACTTTCATCTCACTGTAAACATCTGACAGTTCACTGCCTCTATGGCCATTAAGCTGTAGACTTTCATCTCACTGTAAACATCTGACAGTTCACTGTCTTTATGGCTGTTACACTGTAGACTTTCATCTCACTGTAAACATCTGACAGTTCATGATTCACTGTCTCTATGGCTGTTACACTGTAGGCTTCCATCTCACTGTAAACATCTGACAGTTCACTGCCTCTATGGCCGTTCAGCTGTAGACTTTCATCTCACTGTAAACATCTGACAGTTCACTGCCTCTATGGCCATTAAGCTGTAGACTTTCATCTCACTGTAAACATCTGACAGTTCACTGTCTTTATGGCCGTTACACTGTAGACTTCCATCTAACTGTTAGCTTAACAGTTCACTGCCTTTATATCCATCAAGCTGTAGACGTTCATTTAACCTTTAATGTAACAGCAAGGGTTCAGCTGGGGTTTGGATCAGGGTCAGGGTTAGTGATCAGGGTTACGGTCTACCTTTGGTCACGGTTGGGGTCTGGTTTGGGTCAGAGTTAGAGTCTGGTTTGGGTTCAGGTTACGGTCTGTTTAGGGTTGGGTTAGGGTTATTTGCTTTGGGTTAAGGTTAGAGTCTGGTTTGGGTTACGGTTAGAATCTGGTTTGGGTAAGGGTTAGTCTGGTTTGGATTAGAGTTAGGCTGGTTTGAGTTAGGGTTAGTCTGGTTTGGATTAGAATTAGTGTGGTTTGAGTTAGGGTTAGTCTGGTTTGGATTAGAGTTAGTCCTGTTTGAGTTAGGGTTAGTCTGGTTTGGGTCAGGGTTAGTCTGGTTTGGATTAGAGTTAGTCTTGTTTGAGTTAGGGTTAGTCTGGTTTGGATTAGAGTTAGTCTTATTTGAGTTAGGGTTAGTCTGGTTTGGTTTAGGGTTAGTTTGGTTTAGTTTAGGGTTAGTCTGGTTTGGGTTAGAGTCTGGTTTGGGTCAGGGTTAGTGTCTGGCTTGGGTTAATCTCTTAGTGTCTGGCTTGGGTTAATGTTAGAGTCTGCTTTGGATTCGGGTTAGTCAGTCTTGTTTGGATTTGGGTTGGTCTGGTTTGGGTTAAAGATAGTCTAGTTTGGGTTAGGGTTAGGGTGTGGTTTGGGTTTGGGCCTGGTTTGGGTTACTGTTAGGGTGTGGTTTGTGTTAAGGTTTGGGTGTGGTTTGGATTAGGGTTAAGGTGTGATTTGGATCAGGATTAGGGTTTTGGTTTGGGTTAGGGTTTGGATCTGGTTTGGTCAGGGTTAGAGTCTGGTTTGGGTTAAAGTTAGAGTCTGGTTTGGGTCAGGGTTAGTCTGGTTTGGGTCAGGGTTAGAGTCTGGTTTGGGTCAGGGTTAGAGTCTGGTTTGGGTCAGGGTTAGAGTCTGGTTTTGGGCTAAGGTTAGAGTCTGGTTTGGGCTCAGGGTTAGAGTCTGGTTTGGGTAGGGTTAGGGTCTGGTTTGGGTTAAGATTAGAGTCTGGTTTGGGTCAGGGTAGAGGCTGGTTTGGATCAGGGTTAGAGTCCTGGTTTGGGTTAAGGTTTAGAGTCTGGTTTGGGGTCAGGGTTAGTGTCTGGTTTGGGTTAAGGTTAGAGAGTCTGCTTTGGGTTAAGGTTAGAGGCTGGTTTGGGTTCAGGGGTTAGAGGCTGGTTTGGGTCAGGATTAGGTTTTTGGGATCTGGTTTAGAATCTGCTTTGGGTTAAGGTTTGGGGGTTAGTCTGGTTTGGGTTAAGATTAGTCCGGTTTGGGTTAAAGTTAAAGGTTGGTTTGGGTCAGGTTTAGGATCTGGTTTGGGTTAAGGTTAGAGGCTGGTTTGGATTAGGGTCACTCTGATCTGGGGTTAGGGTTAGTCTGGTTTGGGTTAGGGTTAATCTGCTTTGGGTTAGGGTTAGTCTGGTTTGGGTTCGGGTTAATCTGGTTTGGGTTAGGGTTAGTCTGGTTTGGGTTAGGGTTAGTATCTGGTTTAGATGACAGAATCGTCCAGTTTTCTGACAGACAATGCCTAGACACGCCATCAAACTGGAACCAACCAACCCCCCCCCCTCCTTTCACCCCCCCCCACCCCCCCACCCACACACACACACACACACACACTCACACACACCACGTTCACAGACAAAACCCCGATCCGATCCGCCCCTGCCCGACTGACCTTGTCACAGGCCTGGTGCATGGTGGAGACGTGACGTTTCAGGTTGTTGCGACGGTCGGTGACGTAGCGGCAGTGGGGGCAGGGGA
This sequence comes from Conus betulinus, assembly GCA_016801955.1. NCBI lineage: Eukaryota > Metazoa > Mollusca > Gastropoda > Neogastropoda > Conidae > Conus > Conus betulinus. Next base: position 60,229 of record JADBJO010006291.1, on the reverse strand, counting down.
ACAGCTTGCCCCGGAAGGTGTTGCACACCAGCATGGCCAGCTCCAGGTAATTCCGGTTGATGAAGGGAGACTTCAGCTTGGCCATCTCTGAGGCCAGCTGGGAATGATTCAAAGCCTGTGAGGAGAGAGAGGGAAGAAAGAAGAAAAAAAAAGGGGGGGGGGGGGGGGGGGGGGGGATGGGGGGGGGGGGGAAGCGGAGCGGATCAGAAGAAAATGGTGACTTTGGTTTTCGGTCTGAGGAGGGGGGATGAATGGTTTTATCTGTGTGGTTGGTGGTGATCTAGAAAATGGTGAATTTGGCTTGCTCTGATGGGGTGAATGATTTTTATATGTGGGTTGGTGGTGATCTAGAAAAATAATGGTGAATTTGGTTTGGTGTGAGGGGTGAATGGTTCTATCTGTGTGGTGGTGATCTAGAAGTTCATCTCCATTTTCCATGCCCCTTCCTCCACCCCCCCCCCCCCCCCCCCCCCACTTTCCTCCTCAATCCCCTTCCCCCTCCTTCCCCCCACATACCATATACAATCTCAATCGTCCTCCATCTTTCTTGCCCACCCCCTGCTCCCCAACACACACACACACACACACACACACACACACACACACACACACACACACACACACACACACACACATTCATCTAAATAACCCTGCAGCATAAACATCTCTTCACTGAGCACTTTACTCCTGTTAAAATACTACTCGTTTCTTCATTCACACACTGGCCCTTATTAGCACCCCCCCTTCCCCCCCCCCCCCCCCCCCCCCCCCCCCCCCCCCCCCCCCCCCCCCCCCCCCCCCCCTACCCAAGTACACAAATTAGCTCAAACACCCAAACGCATACAGAAAAGAACAGAGGGATTCTCCACAGAGGAGACGGTCACCGACATGAGAATTACCAGCAGGAAATTCCAGCACTTTCACGTGGGCAAAACCCTCATCGGAAGAAAGAATCCAGCGAAAAAAAAGAAAGAACGCCAACTAAATAAAAAGAGAATAATGAAAAATAAGAACGTGACTAAAGAAAGGAAGGAAGGAAGAAGGAAGTGAAGAAACGGGTGAGAGAGAAAAATGGAAAGAAGGTCTACAACTGAGCAAGAGAAAGAAGAGAGAAAGACAAACGAAAGAAAGGAACGAAAAATGCATTAAAGAAAGAACGTAAAAAGATGGACAGAAAGCAGTCAAACAGGATAGAAAGAAAGGAAAAAAAAGAAAGAAAGAAAGAAACAAAAGCAGGACACTAGCAGAAAGAAGGAAGGAACACTGAATTGTAAGAACGAACAAAAAATAAACAAACGAAAAGGAAAACAGAAGAAGAAAAAGAAGAAGACGAAGAAAACGACGACGACGACGACGAAGAAGAAGAAGAAGAGAAAGAAAAAAAGAAGAGCAACAACAACAACAACAGCAAACACAACAACAACAACAAGATGCCCCTTAAACCTGCATCAACCCACCTGGAAGTGAGACAAACTAGCAGGCAGCCCCAGCTGAGGTTTCAACGTCAGACCCTCCCCGGCCCCCGAGCTCGCCGGCCCCGAACTGTTGCCGCCGCCGTTGCCGTTGGCGCTGCCGGAAGCCGTTGACGCCGTTGCCGCTGCAGCAGCGGCGGCGGCCGCCGCCCGCTGCAGCCGCTGCTGTCGCTGGATGATGGTAGAGAGCGGGGTACTGGAGGAGGGGGGAGGGCAGAGCCAGGGTGGCGGAGACGGCAGGGGGTGGGAAAGGGAGTCCTGGAAAAGAGGGAGGTGGGTCAGCAGCTTTCGCCGTGAAACTGTTGATTTTCTCCACTGAACTCTGAACAACGATCATTTCTAGTACAGCTATCTAACTGTTGTTTTTTTCTCCACTGAATTCTGAACAATGATAATTTCTAGTACAGCTATCTAACTGTTGCTTTTTCTCGACTGAACTCTTAACAATGATGATTTCTAGTTTAGCTAACTGTTGCTTTTTCTCCACTGAACTCTGAACAACGATAATTTCTAGTACAGCTATCTAACCGTTGTTTTTTTTTCTCCACACTGAATTCTGAACAACGATAATTTCTAGTACAGCTATCTAACTGTTGCTTTTTTTTCTCCACTGAACTCTGAACAATGATAATTTCTAGTACAGCTATCTCACTGTGTTTTTTTTTTCCTCTGTACAGCTATCCTCCTCTGAACAAGACAATTTCTGTACAGCTATCGAACTGTTGCTTTTTCTCTGCTTGAACTCTGAACAAGGATAATTTCTAGCACAGCTGACTGTTTGCTCTTATCTTCTGAACAAGGATACTTTTAATGCAGCTATCCGCTGAGCAAAGTTAAGGTTAGGAACACACCGGAAACTGTGTTAAAAAATCTCTCTTCTGTAAAATCTTACATCAGATGTCTCTTTCAGAAATTTCAGGCTGGATTTCCCTGAACAAAGTTTTCATGGAATCTGCTGTAAAGTGTTTATGTCTCACATCATGCAAGTCCTAACACTCTAAAAGGATATGTTTCACTGTGAGTGGTACAGGACAGGGAATGCACCATGGAGCTTCTACACCTTCCAGAAGGCTACTTTCTAGTACAGCTATCTTCATTGTCGCTGTCTTTCGGTTTTTTTTGCCCATAGAGGCTCCATGTGGTAGAAAGGCCTGGCCTGTGTTTTGACATCTGTTCGTTTCCTTTCGTTTGGCGGTCTAGATACAGAGTCTTGGAGTTTTTTTTTTATTTGCATTCAATTTGAGTCGCTTTTTTTTTTTTTTTTTTTTTTTTTTTTTGCCTAGCTGACACACCCAACCTCTTTCAGTCTATCAGCACGTGCAGAAAAAGACACACACACACACACACACACACACACACACACACACACACACACACACACACACACACACGTACGCACGCACGCACGCGCGCACACACGCGCTTATACGCACACACACACACACACACACACACACACACACACACACACACACACACAAAGAACACACACACACGCACGCACACACACACAAACACACGTACACACACACACACACACACACACACACACACACACACACACACACACACATATATACAGAGCATAGAGATGTACGGAACTGAATGTAATAGGTTTAAAGAAAAGACTGTTCGGAAATATCTTTTTTCTCTTTCTTTGAAGAAACGCCAGTAATGGACTCAGATATGGGGAGAAAAACCAGAATTGACTGCCAGCTTCCACTGCGGAAGAACAAACTTTTTTAGTAGTAAGTCTCTCTCTCTCTCTCTCTCTCTCTCTCTTCTCCCCCCCCCCCCCCCCCCCCCCCCCCCCCCCCCCCCCCCCCCCCCCCCCCAGGGCCAGAATAGCTCAGTGGAAAGGCGCCGGACTCGTAAATGTTGGTGATCTTGGGGTTGCGGTTTGAATCTCCGCCGGGCCGTTTTCGGTACAGGGTGATTTTTTTTCCCTCGGATGTTAACATTGTTTCTGACTCCATTCCCCATACAGTCCTTGGAATGAGACTATAAACCGAGGTTCCGTGTGTGAACGCACGTACAACGTCTTGCACACACGTCAAATCCCATCACCAACTTTCGGAAGAGAAGGCCAGTTTGGCCGTTGGTATGGATGAAACGTTACACATAGCATGCACCCTGCGTGAGAAATGGAAAGAATGAAGGATGTAAGGAAATTGAGTGAACGATATTGAACGCTATTGACTGGATGACACAGGGAACGACTGAATGAAGCGCCAGCTGGCAGCTCTTCAGTCGGCACTACCTAGGTAGGCAGCCCGTTGTGTAAACGAGTGTGGATTGGAAAACGCTTAGAGCTTGGTCTCTAGCCGAGAAGAGGCGCTATATAAGTATTCATAATGATAATGATGATTTCTCTCTCTCTCTCTCTCCTCTCTCTCCTCCTCTCTCTCTCTCTTCTCCTCTCATCTCTCTCCTCTCTCCTCTCTCTCTCTCTCTCTCTCTCTCTCTCAAGAACTTTAGAATTGAATTCATTCAGCCCAACTTTGAAGACAGCCTTTGCTATGTAAGTTGACTATACTGATTTCGTCAACCTCATAATAAGTTGCTCGAAATTTATCTTTGTTTTTGTTAAAAAAAAAAAATGTTCAAATTTAGAGAAACAGCTACCTCTTGATGTTCTGAATTATTTGGTGTTTGGTATGCTTTACAGTCATGTATGTTTATTTTCAGTTCATATGTATTTTTCATTCACCCCTTCAAAAGGGACCACCCCCCTATATCAATGAACCGCTCAGTCTCTGTATCTGTCTCCCTCTGTCTCTGTGTCTGTCTGTCTGTCTGTCTGTCTGTCTGTCTGTCTGTCTCTCTCTCTCTCTCTCCTCTCTCTCTCTCTCTCTCCTCTCTCTCTCTCTCTCTCTCTCTCTCTCCAGGATTTTAGGAAACGAAAACTCTTGTCATCAACAGAAGAGTGGAGAAATTTGATGGTACGTCAACTCTCGAAAGCTGAGCAAAACGTGAGAACTATTTTCCCCCCCCACTTGTTCTTCAGAGTGTAGACAAGAACAGAAGCGAGCTCATGCAGGACAGTGGGAGGCAGCAGATGTCACACATTCCTTCTTCCGTTTACATTTTCCTCTGCTCTTTCAGCGTCGTCTTAGTCTTTTTTTTTTTCAAATGGAACTTCGAGGTAAGTAAGGTAATGTGGCTTATAGCCCAGCCGAGCACAAAGGGCCATATCAGGGCTGTCACTGCGTTGAAGTCCACTCACAAGTCACGACCAAAATACACCCATTCACACAACCCTTTATAAAACACCTTCTGAAACCACACCAGAGGTTTTGTTCAAAATGTTTCTTCTGTAAAATTTTAGACCAGGTTGAAAAAAAAAAAGTTGAGCTCCCTCATAAATTTAAAGATCACGTCAGGTGGGACATCTCCGAACAAGGTTTTCATGGAGTCTGCTGTGAATCATTGATGTGTCCCACATCATGCAAGTCCCAACACTATAAGAATCTGTTTTACTGTGAGTGGTACATGACATGGAATGCACTACAGAGCTTCTTCACCAAGGAGTCGCGTTGCAAATCATGTATTGTACAGCTTAACACAAATGTACACCTGCCCCGCACCACCTCCCCCCCCCCCCCCCCCTCTTACTTCATCTCCCCCATCTCGCCACCCCCTACCCTTCCTCTTCCCAGCCTCTTCTCTCTTTACTGATGTCCTCGGTGCAGTACAGCTGCACGCAATCTTGGTACAACTGTACTCATGGGGCCTGTTGCGTGGAGTTGTACCGAACAGCTGCACTCACACAAGGTGCATTTCTCGGGAGGCCTCAGATTCATGGCGTACATGCTGATGATTTGTCAGATTCTAAGAAAGACAGGTACAATTGTGTCTGGACGTGTGCATTCTGTCGCAGAAACGTTGAAATGAACACGTGTGCGTACAAGAGAACAAGTTGATCATACTTTTAAGATAAACGCAATGTAAACTGACGATGGTGATGTGAAATGAGTATGCCTACCATGTAATATGTAGACACAGTAACAGGAATAGAACCACGATGTGGGTGGTAAATGGGTATTGCTAAACGTGCAACAGGTGTGTGCAAGAAAACCAGTTTATCAACTGATTAGATTAAAACAACGATCAAATTATAGTGGTCAAAGCTAAATGAGTGTGCTAAACATACAATGTTTATTTGCGTACAAGATAACCAGTTTTACCAACTCATTTGATTAAAAACTGCAATCAAACCATACTGGTTATAATCAGCGAGTATGCGTAACATATCACCACAATTAAACGTGTGCTTCACATGTTACCTGGTATTTGAGGCCCTGGTAGGGGTAAACTCCCGCCCAGCCCAAATAGTGGGTGTGCTGATGTGGCTGCACACCAAAAATGAATGCGCCAAGGCCTTGCTTAAGGCGTCGAGTATTTCACAGACTGGCGCAGTTAGATTGCTTTTAGGATGTTTTATTGTGTCTGAAAGTTGGCTCTCCTCATTTCCATTGATATGGCCATCAAGATCCAAGCCAGGTGGTTCCAAGCAGACCGATTAAAATCAAAGCAATGTGATTATCTTGTGCACTGGCGGCTGGAGCAAAGATAGGGTCACGGGTGACTGCGGAGGCCTACAATGTGTGTGAACTAAGGGGAAGGTCATGTGTTTTGAAGATTGTTTGTGATTTCATCGATGAAGATCCCCAAACAAGGGAAATGACTGATTGGGAGTTGCTCTTTACATCAATTATCAGTTTAACATTATATGCTGGAAAAAATTGTCCTGTAATCTGTTTGTCTGTATCTGTGGCGGTCACTAACCCCTTTTCCATCTAAATTATGCCTCATTTTCCGCCCTCAGTCACTTCGTTTTGAAATCAAATGCAGGTTCAAGTTTATGGTAGGCCTCAACACGCTTACATGGATTATATCATGTTTTAGAGCAAAATCCTCATTGTGGCGTAAGCCCTATACTTTGTGCGTGCGGCTGTCCTAAAGTTTGAACTGTTGGCACGTAACCTGTAGTCCCTCTACTCACCCGTGGCAAACCCGTGGGGTCGCATGGCCGTGACGGCCCCCATGGCGTTGCTTAGCGACAACGGCAAGCCCGCTCTGACGTCACTTCTCCCTTCGCTGGCTCTGACGTCAGCCCGGGAACTGACGTCAGTGCGCGGCCTAGCTGTGACGTCAGAGGAAGAGCCGCGCATAGGGGGCGCCCTGCTGATGAAGCCGCATCCCACTTCCGGTGAAAACCGGTTGAAGCCTCGCTCTGGAATGCTGGGATTGCTGCTACACACACACACACACACACATACACACACATACGCGCGCGTGCGCGCACGCACACACACACACACACACACACACTGATACACTTTTAGTGGAAAGACGTTAAACACACAAGACACAACACACAACACACACACACACACACATAAGAAACACGTATAAAACGATGGTTAAGGACAGGGAGCTTGATTGATAGATAGATAGATTGATTGATTGATTGATTGACTGATTGATTGATTGATTTATTGACTGATTGATTTTGTTTGATTGACTGATTGATCTTTAATAGGCAAGGCTGAAGGTGTTAGGCCCAAGCCTAGTCTTAAAAGAACTGTCCTTGGCATACTTACATTATTTCAACACATATATCATTCATATTGACAATTCTACATAGCAACACTGTAATCTAATTCTAGAATGACAAGCAGACTATTCATGAACGTAACAATGACATGATGGGTAGTCAAGTAGAAGGAAACAAACAAACAAACAAAAGCACAGAGAGAGAGGTCGGAGGAGGAGGGGGGGGGGGGGGAGAATGGTAAGTAGGGGGAGGGGAAGAGGGATGATAGACAGAGTGGGAGTGGGATGAGCTATTTCACGGAGTAGGTTATAATGTTTACAAGGTATGTTCAAAGTATGGCTTTTCAGAAGACGTTGCGAATGGACTCTGATCATTTCAATCGAACAATCAAATTACTGTAACATCCCTTCATGCTCTGCTCTCATGGTGACCTCAGTTTCGATGTCCTCCCCACGTCTGTGGCCTTGTTTGGTTCCGTCGGGGTCACTGGTACCGGCGAGTCCATGGGGGCTGTCGTTGGACGGACGTGGGTGGCGCCCTCCGGAGGGAGAGCTCACTCACGCCGGCTCCGCGACTAGCAATTATTGTCGTCAGTAGGGGCTTAGTAGGTGGTGTCCTGCGTATGTTAGATCAGAACAGGCGCCACTGAACACCACCGAAGTGACTCGGCAGCAGTGCAGTGTCTCCTCCGGTGGGT
>JADBJO010006291.1:35000-40000 GCA_016801955.1 Conus betulinus | reverse complement strand
GGAGGCAGTTTTAATCGAATCATAATTATACAATGACATTTATAAAACAAAGGAGACAGAGAAAAAAAAAAGAAAAGAAAAGAAAACAAAACAAAACAAAAAAAGGTCAAAGTTTAAATAATTTAGATTCAAAATCAACTCTTTCCGTTGAAAATCGGTTCATGTTCATTTACTGGAAAAATGTTGTGTCTAAATGAACAAAATTCAAAGAGTAAATCTACTCAAATCATATCCTTCTCCACAACGAATATTCAATCAGCTTTAGCGAATAAAAAAAAAATAAAAAAAAAAAAAAAAGAGCCGTAGTGAAAAGAATTTAGATTCTAATTCAACTCTTCTGTTAAAAAAAATCGACTTCATCTTCAATTTACCTAGCAAAATGTTGTCTTTAAGAAAAACATCAAAAAATGAATCTACTCAGATAATATTCTCCGCCAGAATGGCTATGAATATGCATTTAGTATTAGCGGACCAATCAAAAGACGATACTACTTATGGTCAACGGCGGAAGTGGGTGGGGGATAACGGCGGTACATGACTGAAAACTCTACTCAGATGATGTTTAGTCATTATAATTATTTGTCTCCATGCATCAAACAGCACTGATGCCTCCTAACTGTTCGGTGGAAGCCCAGCTTTCTCACTGTCTACGACAGCTGCCACAGCATCTTAAACTGTCTTCCACTGGAAGAGGGAGATTGACGTCCTATTATCCGGAGGCCCCTTTAAGGACAGGTACACTCGCAGACATAGGTCTGCATATTCTGTGGCAACTGTTGTCGCCGACAGTAGTGGGCGAGGTCCGTGTGGGGGCCGTAGTGTGTGTGTCTCTCCGAGCTCTGGTTCCTTGTGAACTCTAGTTCATATTCGGGTCTTGGTCGGCCGACGATGGGCGTCGGTGGATTTCGCCTCTTTCCCCCCCACTAAAGGGCCTGTCTCAGGACCACCAGGCGGCCTTCTTCATGCTCGGGTGGCGATGGTGCTGTGCCGCGTGAGGCCGCCTCAAAGAGACAGCAGGACGAAAGTCGCTGGAGCGTTGCACGAGTCCCTAAAATTCTACGATCCACGCAGACTTTGGCGGAGTAGGGCAATTTTTCAGCCCAACCCCATGAGGGGTGCCCCCATGCCCGACCCTCAGAAGCATGGTATCCCAGGCCACGGTAATCACAGTCAGGCAGCGCTCCATCGCCGATCTCCCCCCACATCTCCAGGAGCCGTCCCCCGGCGACACAGGCTGGACCCGCCGTCACTAATACGGCTGGAAGGTTCGCTGCACCGCCTGACACTGACCTCTCACGTCATCAGTGTGCCTCACAGGAGAGCGGCCATCTCCCCCCATGGTGTTTGCTGCTAGGCCATCTCGCAGGGAACTGCGACACGTGTTGAGCGCTCCTTGAAACTCGGAACTCGCGGACCGACGTGGGATCAGCCTTCTTGGGTGGCCAGCTAGGGAGAAGTACGCAGTTCAGATGACAGACAAGGCAGGATTGTGGAGATCGCATCTCTCTTGGCGATCACGCACGCACGTACGTACGCACGTACAAACACGCACATACGTACGCATACAGACACACACACATACACACGCACGCACAAACACGCACACACACACACACACACACACACACATATATATATATACACACACACGCGCACGTACTCGTACTCCTTTTATTGTATTAGTTTATTTACTTGTGTTTATTTGTTATTATCCACACCCCAAAAGAGGTGAAAATATTAAATTCAAGTGTGTGTGTGTGTGTGTGTGTGTGTGTGTGTGTGTGTGTGTGTGTACGCGTGCGTGTGCGTGCGTTCGTGTTCGCGCGCGCGCGCGCCTAATTCACCGACCTTTGTCAGCTACCCTCTGATTGGTGGCCGTGAAAAGCGCAGTTCGGTTGTGGCCTGTTGCGGCCATCTCACAAGCCACAACCAGGAGCTGATCACTCTAAAACGTTGGGGTTTTTCGATGGCATGTTTATGTGCCCTGCCCCGTGGCGTTATGGGCCACAGGTGATGAATATGCATGAGGCCGGGGCTGATCTCCCCATTCGGGCGCGTCTGGACTCGGTGTTAAGCAAACAAATGATAACTTGTTGCCCGTAACAACAGGGGCGCATACCTTGGCAATAAGCGCGCGCGCGAGTGTGTGTGTGTGTGTGTGTGTGTGTTGTGTGTGTGTGTGTGTGAGAGAGAGAGAGAGAGAGAGAGAGAGAGAGAGAGAGAGAGAGAGAGAGGAGAGAGGGGAGAGGAGGGAGCGTGTGTGTGTGTGTGTGCGCCGAGTGGGTGTGTGTGTGTGTGTGTGTGTGTGTGTGTGTGTGTGTGTGTGTGTGTGTGAGAGAGAGAGAGAGAGAGAGAGAGAGAGAGAGTGTGTGTGTGTGTGTGTGTGTGGTGTGTGTGTGGTGTGTGTGTGTGTGTGTGTGTGTGTGTGTGTAAAATGGCGAGGGGGTGGTGTGTGGTACGTGTGTGTGTGTTTGTGTGTGTGTAAAATGGCGAGGGTGGTGTGTGGTGCGTGTGTGTGTGTGTGTGTGTGTGTGTGTGTGTGTGTGTGTGTGTGTGTGTGAAATGGAGAGGGTGGTGTATGGTGCCTGTGTTGTGTGTGTGTGTGTGTGTGTGTGTGTGTGTGTGTGTGTGTGTAAAATGGAGAGGGTGGTGGTGTGGTGGTGGTGGTGTTGGTGTGTGTGTGTGTGTGTGTGTGTGTGTGTGTGTGTGTGTGTGTGTGTGTAAAATGGAGAGGATGGTGGTGGTGGTGGTGGTGGTGGTGTGTGTGTGTGTGTGTGTGTGTGTGTGTGTGTGTGTGTGTGTGTGTGTGGTGTGTGTGTGTGTTTTCTGTCTGTGCGGGACTGTTCGTTCGCTGGGAAAGGGGGATAGTGGCGAAATACACAACATATGTAGGCGTCGAATCAAGAAAAACAAAAACAAAAAACAAAAAAAAGAGACACAGAGGGGAGAGAGGGGTGTTTTGCACTTCACGTCGTCCAATGGTTTATGGGTGTATTTATGACATTCCATAACGGGGAAATTGAGGTCGGCCTAGTGCAGCAGGTTTTATGTTTTTTCCTTCTGTCTGTCTGTCTGTCTATCTACCTATCTGTCTGTCTGTCTGTCTATCTATCTATCTATCTATCTATCGATGTATTGATCTATCTATGAGCCCGTCTGTCTATCTATATAGCTGTCTATTAACCTATCTACGTATGTATCTTGATATCTACCTAATCGATATAGATCTTTATATCCATCCGCCTATCCATCCATCTATCTATCTATTATCTATATCTATCTATCTATACATACATACATACATACATACATACATATATACATATATATATACATCAGTCTCTGCATTAAATATCTGCGTCTGTGTCCGTGGTTTATCAGAGAGGAGGAGAGAGAGAAGAGAGAGAGAGGAGAAGAGCAGACCCGAGAGCAAAGACCAGAAGCAGAAACAGACCAAAAAGACAAACAGACAGGACAGACACACACACACAACATACACCCACCGCACACAGCGACGAGAGAGGAGAGAGAGAGAGAGGGCGAGGGAGAGAGAGAGAGACAGAGGAGACAGACGACGGAGAGACAAGACAGACATAGACAGACAGAAAGACAGACACACACAAACCCACACACACACACACACACACACACACACACACACACACAGAGAGAGAGAGAGAGAGAGAGGAGAGAGAGAGAGAGAGAGAGAGAGAGAGAGAGAGAGAGAGGAGGACCAGAAGGAGATAGAAAGTGAATGGCACGTAGGAAGAATCAGAGGGAGAAGGAGAGAAAGAGACAGACAGACAGAGACAGAGAGAGATATGGGATGTGGCTGATTTTAACGACAGTTTGGTGGAAAGCTGGTTATAGACTTCTTATCTTGTTGTTTTTTTTTCTGTCTTCTCTGTGGCCTTTGGACGATGGGATTAAAAATTTGGGTGCAAATCTTGTGCTGAAAATCTGGATCAAGCTATCTGTTCACATTCTTGGTAAGACTATCACAAATTTTTCCATTGAATATGAACATGAACACCTTTTTTTTTTTTGGTTTGTTTTGTTTTTGCCTTTAACGGATTCATGGTTATCTACGAAGTTACGTATGTTTCATGGAATATGGAAAACTGGTAACATACGCGGAACAAAAGACAACAACAACAAAAAAAGCATGGCAGTATATAGGTAGAACAGATGGAAGATGAAGTGAACTTGAAACAGAAAGACACAGAATGACATACAAAGGTCTCTAAGTGTCTTTTTGCTGTTCGCCTCTCAATCTTTTTTTTTTTGTCAGACATTCGCGCGCGCGCGCGCGTGTTTGTGTGTTTGTGTGTATGTGTGTGCGCGCGCGCGCCCCCCATCCCCACCCCCATCCCCACCCCTCCCCCCAATGTTCATGCTTCTACATTTGGTTTACTTTAAACAGACAAACAAAGACCAAACAAACACCGAGAAGCAGCAACAAAATTACAAAAATAGCGTGGTCAAAATGACGACCCTGCTGCACTTTTTTGGGTAAGAGCACAAATCAAATAATGTATTTGGATCCCCAAACAAATGTACGTACAAATGCAATTTCTCTCTCTCTCTCTCTCTCTCTCTCTCTCGTCTCTCTCTCTCTCTCTCTCTCGCTCTCTCTGATAGAGAGAGAGAGAGACGAAGAAGAGAAAAGAAAGAGAGAGAGAGAGACTGAGAAGAAGAAGAAGAATAAGAAACAACAACAAACACAACACACAACAACAACGAGAATTTTACGCTCCCTTGCTATCTCACTTTTTTTCTGTATGCATGTGAAACTAGGACACTCCCAGCATTGCTACAAAGAGAATTCTAGCAACTGAAATGAGATGCAATAGAAAGATCTTGGGCATCCATTACACAGACCACGTGACAAATGAAGAAGTCCGTAGAATAATTCAACAAGCAATTGGACCCCATGAAGACAATCTCACAGTCGTCAAGAAGCGGAAATGAAGTGGTACGGACATGTGTCCCGTTCAGCA
>JADBJO010006291.1:17500-30000 GCA_016801955.1 Conus betulinus | reverse complement strand
TTCTTGTGATTAGTTTTGCTCAGGGTTGGCAGACTTATTACATAAACCTTTTTCAGATTTTCTTTTTTTCATTTTGGCCTGCAATCGCCACACTTTGCGACCCACATGTTTTGTTTTTGATCTCTCAAAAATGATTTTTTTTTTTTCGGGGGAGGAGTGGGGGATGGGGATGGGGGGGGGGGTGGGGGTGGGGGTGGGGGGGGGGGGGGGGGGGGGGGGGGGGGGGGGGGGGGGGGGGGGGGGTTACAGAATGTCCGTTGGGTGCAGGTCCGTTGTTGGCGGGAGACAACTGTTGTGTGCCTGGGAATCCTCTATGTTGGCGAAGTGACCACTGCATCCAGGCCTCCGTGAATTGCGTCATCCGGGAAGCAAGCGGTCAGCCCCCCCCACCACTGGACACAGTGGCGGACAGGGGAAGGGTGGGGGTGGGGGGGGGGGAGGGGAGCAAACCAGAAAAAGAAAAAAATGCTTTTATAAACAAATAAGATTCTTAACGAAGTGGAAAGAACATGAAATAACAAAACAACAACAGCAACAAATTCATGATTTATCATTCAGTTTATATTACTACTACTACTACTGCTGCTACTGCTACTGCTGCTGCTGCTTCTCCTCTCCTCCTCCTCCTACTACTCCTCCACCTCCTCTTTCTACCACTACTACTACTACTACTACAACTACTACTACTACTACTGCTGCTTGCTGCTTGCTACTACTACTACTACTACTACTACTACTACTACTACTACTACTACTACTACTACTACTGGCGTAGTTGTCGTTAATTCTCATTGTCGTTATTCATGTGTTGTGATAGCTTCATGCCCCGCGTTCAACAATACATAGCAGGCGTTTGTGAGCACATAACGTCTACTTTAAGATAGGGTTTTCTAATGAGACTTTCTCTGCCGTCCTGTATCATTTATTTGTGTATTGAACATTGCAAAAAGACTGACATACATATTTTTTGTTTACTTAAACAAAGAAGCACACAAACAAAAAACACAAGGCCTCCTGACAGAGATTGAAACCACTGACCCGACAATCTCAGGTTTCCTTGGCGTGACTGTGCTATCCACTTGACCACCGTTGTACCATTATGATGAGAGACAAGACATGGAACACCACAGCTAAATACAGCAGCAAGGGGGAGGATATGTTCCATCCAACATACACAGCACGACGACTTTTCCATGATAGCTCAGTGGTAGAGCGCCGGACTCGTTATCTTGGTGATCCTGGGGTGGCGGGTTCGAATCTCCGCCGGGCCGTTTTGGTACAGAGGGATTTTTTCCTCGGAGTTAACACTGGATCCGACTTCATTTCCCATACAGTCCTTCGAATGAGGCTATAAACCAAAGTTCCGTGTGTGAACGCACGTATAACATCTTGCACACACGTCAAATCCCATCACCAACTTTCCGAAGAGAAGGCCAGTTTGGCCGTTGGTATGGATGACATGTTACACATAGCATGCACCCTGCGTAAGAAATGGAAAGAATGAATGAAGTATGGATATTGAGTGAACGGTATTGACTGGATAACACGGGAAACGAGTGAATGAAGCGCCGGCTAGCAGCTCTTCAGTCGGCGCTACCTTGGTAGGCAACCCGTTGTGTAAGCGAATGGGGATTGAAAAGCACTTAGAGCTTGGTCTCTGGCCGAGGAAAGTCGCTATATAAGTATTCGTAACGATAATAATGATAATGTCTTGGAGTCAAACACACTTAGGGCATTCATACAACAGAGGCTACACGAAACATTCAACGTATCTCATTACCAGAGAGAGAGAGAGAGAGCGAGAGCGAGAAGAGAGCGAGAGGGGGAGAATCTTTTTCCCTGCGGGTCTGTCAAGCTTGTGGACATGTGTTCAGTGTTTCAAAAGTGGGATGTTTAAGCTTATCTGTCATGCTGTCTATCTACCTACCTATCTATCTATCTCTGTCCGCCCGTCTGTCTGTCTGTCTATCCATCTGTCTGTCTGTCTGTCTGTCTATCTATCCATATGAAGAATGATGCTTGTGTGCAGATTCATTCTTTCGCGCCAACACTCAGAAGTGGTTAAAAAGAAAGGCAGACGAAAAAAAAAAAAAAAGGACTGCCAGATCGAAAAGGAAATTTTAACTCTCTCTCTCTCTCTCTCTCTCTCTCTCTCTCTCTCTCTCTCTCTCTCTCTCTCTTCTCTTCATATCCGCGTGTGTTAACGTTACTATCCTGTCTTTGTCTCTTCCATTCTACCTATGTCAACCAGTTTCGCGAGGTGATCTGTATGTCAAAAATGTGGATAGCTTTCTGTCAAAAGAATGGATAAACTTCTACGTTATGTATAGGTAACTAGCAATATAGCGAAAAAAAAGCAGATCGCTAAGTAGCCAAACGTTTTAAAGTTATACTTAACAAATCTTAAATAAACGTTAGCGACGCGTAAAAAAAAAAAAAAAAAAAAAAAAAAAAAAAAAAAAAAAAAAAAAAAAAAAAACGCCACACACACACACATACACACACACACACACACACACACACACACACAGAAACCGTGGACATATCACAAGACAAAACACGACGCGTTTCGACCTCTTTGGTCTTCTTCAGGCAAGATACAAAAACAATTAGGACAATGTAAATGAAGACTTAAGAGGTCGAAACGTGTCGTGTTTTGTCTTGTGATTCGTTTGTCCACGTTTTTTTTTTTGTTTTGTTTTGTTTTGTTTTGTTTTGTTTTTTGGTTCGCTAACATTTATTTAAGATTTGTTTAAATTTCCGCCTGCAAACTTTGCAACTGTATCTATGTTATACTTAGTTAAAAGGATTAGTGGCTCCTGGGCTGGTTAGACTGTGGCATAGTTGAACTATACACACTAATTGTTGGGACTAAATACTAAGTTTCATCGAGACTTTTTCTATAGTCGGTGGGCAAACCCGACAACTTTTGAACAGTAAGTGTTGTTTGCCGTATGGCAGAAATTGTGTTTGCGTTGCTCTTTTACCGTCTTAACTCAGCTGTCATTGCATGCGTTGGAACAAAAATGTGAGAGACGTGTATTGATAATTAGACATGAAACGTATAGTTAGATGTAAATTCTTGAGTGCTGAAAAAAGAAAAAAAAAAAAAAATTAAACAATTCCAAGGACAAAAGTATTTTTGAAGAGTGAAAACTACAAACACCGAATAGCATAGCGAATTTTCAGGTTTATCTTAAAACCTTTTTCAAGAGAGAGAGAGAGAGAGAGAGAGAGAGAGGAGAGAGAGAGAGAGAGAGAGAGAGTGAAATGATTTGTTCATGAAGACCACAGCCCCTTAGAATGGGAATATACATTGCATGTAATTCATGTCGCAGATTGACATTTGAGAGAGAGAGAGAGAGAGAGAGAGAGAGAGAGAGAGAGAGAGAGAGAGCAACAAACGACAGCAGGCCAAACAGCCTCTTGTCGACAAACAACAGGGGCTTCCTGATCGCACCCTGCTGCACCCCATGAGGAGCAGCGTCAGCTGGTAGAGCACGAAGTCTGTGTGTCGGGCAGAGAGCAAAGACAGTTCACAACGCGCTGTTTTCAATCTGCTGCCTAGGCCATAGATTGCCCAGTGAAACAGATACAGCCGAGGGTCAGGGTCGACAAACTTCATGACTCAACAACAGCAGGTGCTGACTTTGTGAACATCAGGATTTTTACATCGTCGCTATTTCTAGCGAATGACTACACTATACGTAATCCAGACGGATTTTTCTTTCTTGTCTCTCTCTCTCTCTCTCGCTCAGAGCTACAGTGTGTGTATTTGGGGAGGGGGGGAGGGAGAGGTGCGTACGCGCGCGCACGCGCGCGAGTGTGTGTGTGTGTGTGTGTGTGTTTGTGTGTGTGTGTGTGTGTTTGTGAGAGAGAGAGTTTTAAGAGAGAGAGAGAGAGAGAGAGAGAGAGAGAGAGAGAGAGCTGAACGTGGATTTGTCTTAACCCCGATTCCCTTCCCTTCCCCCCCCCCCCCCCTCCCCTACACACACACACACACACACACACACACACACACACACACACTCCCCCCATTTCTTTCTTCGTTTCCCCAGCTAAAGCTCCGAGATAAACCATTCGTTAGATTTGGGGTGAATGCCTACACTTTGAATCTGACCATGAAGACAGCTATATTCCGTCCTCAGAGTGATTGTAAACAAGCGTCACTCCCCCCCCCCACCCCACCAATTTCCACCCCCCCCCCCCCCCCCCCACCCCCCACCAGGCACCCATCGTCAACCATTCGAGCCATGATGCCTTCACTTACGACCCACTCAGACACAGCCCCCCCCCCACCCCCATCTTTCTCGCCCCAGCCCCCCCCCCCCACCCCATCCACCCCAGAGCAGACCTCGCCCCCCCCGCCCACTGAGCCCAACCTGGACGCCCCAATTGTACAGCACAGCTGACCCCTCCCCAGGCCCCACGCCGTCCCCCCCATCCCCCCCCCACCCACCCCCCCCCCCCAGCCCCCCCCCCCCTCGAACCCACGGACCTGAGAGTAAGTTTCCCCACAATCCGCCCACACGTTTTCCCCTGGACCAAACACTGCAGAGGGCCTCGAGTTCGTTTCTTTTTTTTTTTTTACCCCCCCACCCGATTTAACAGCGTCCTCCCCCCCCCCCCCCCCCCCCTTCCACACCACCCACCCCCACCCCCCACCAGCGCCCATGTCCAACATTTTGACCCCCACCACCCCCCCCACACCACACAGCGTGATTCACTCCCCGCCCCCCCACCCCCAACACACCTCCCCCCCCCCCCCCCCTTCCACCTCCCACCCCCCACCCCCCACCAGCGCCCAATGTCCAACAGTAAGGACGAGCACTGAGCACTGGACAGCGTACAGCACAGCTGAGGAGAACACTCTTCCGGCCAGCCAGTGGGATTCGAACCCACGGACCTGAGAGTAAGTGTCTAAGGCCTTTTCCACTGGGACAACACTGCAGGCCTCGAGTTTTTCTTTTTTTTTTTTTTTTTTTTACTCGTGCAGCCTCCACCCCTCCCCAACCCACGCCCGTCCCCCCCCCCCCCCCCCCCCCCCCCCCCCCCCAGTTTCACGGGTTACGCGGCCATGATCGAATGATCGAATCCGTGTGGTCTGCTGGACCTTAGCATCAACATCACTTCACGTTCTTTTCTTGTAGTCTTCTTGTTTTATTCTAGCTGCACACACACACACACACACACACACACACACACACGCACACACACACCACACACACACACACACACACAAAGCGCGCATTCCTTGCCTCTTTACTTCCAGCGTGCGTGGAGAAGCCTCAATCTGTTTTTAACGGATTTGTGCCTTTTCCCTTGGGTTGCTGGCGCGCGTGTGATGCTGTTGAGGGATGGGGAGGGGAGGAGGTGGAGTGTGGGGGGAAGGAGGGGGGGGGGGGGGGGTAGGAATGCACATGTGTGTGGGTGGGCGAGTTTGGAGAGAATGACATCATTTGTACCTGTGGTTTTGATGCAGACTGTGGCTTTTCTTTCATCAGATGCATTTTCATTTCTTAACCTCTTTTCTTTCTTTTCTTTCTTGATCTATTTATTCATGTATTTATTCATTAGTTTATTGATTCATCTGTCTGTCTATTTATTCACTCATTTAATAATTTCATCCTCGTGATGCTTTGGATACCCTATACTTTCTTCCTGTGTTTCCTGTGTCCTTCTGTTCGTTCTTTTCCTCCTCTTCTTCTTCTTCATTTTTTTTTTGAGGGGTGGGGTGGGGTGGGGTGACATTCAAATGGAAACTATAACGAAACATCAAGATTTGAACAGCCAAAGGCTGGTGTTCATGGCGTGTTGGAAAAAAACAAGAAGTAAAAATGACAATAGCAACAAAGGCAACGAGAGGAGACTATACAGTTATGAGGACAGAATATAACATACTGTAATGAAAGTACAGGGGGACAAAGTGAAAGAAAAGCCTCTTCTTCTTTTTTTTAATCATCTTCTTCTCTCTTCTTCTTCCTCTCTCTCTCTTCTTCTTCTTCTCTCTCTCTTCTTCTTCTTCTTCTTCTTCTTCTCTCTCTCTCTCTCCATCTCTCTCTCTCTTCTCTCTTCTTCTCTTCTCTCCTTCCCCCCCCCCCCCCCCCCTCTCTCTCTCTCTACCCGTGCGCGAACTTACGTGCGCGCTCGATCACGTGTATGTATGAGTCTGCATTTTGTGCATGGGTGCGTGTATACTTGTGCGCGTGCTCTTTTTTTTTATTTTTTTTTTTTATTTTTTTTTTTTTTTTAGTGATTTCTTTCTTTCTTTATTCATTTGGGTATTTACCTGTTCACAGCTTAACTGTTTATTGTTCTCTATAAACAGGAAAGACACAAGCTTGAATGAACCATCACCGTAAACTGAATGTTAATTATTCACACAATTAACCAGTCCATCGATCAATCACTCACGATCAAACCCTACAGAATCTAAACCCTTGAAACAGACATCAACAGGCGAACAAACATGCAGCTGAATAAAAGAAATATTTTTTTTTTTTGCCTTGGGTTCCGCCAGCACCTCCGGGAGCATCTTCATCTTGTGTGCCTTTTGGGCCATTCTCGGGGAAGGCCCAGTGACGGCGAGGAAAACCCCACTGACCGCAGGGAAAGTCCTTGTTGACAGCAGGAAAGACTTGTAACCCGGAGACTTCGTAAGCCACGAAAGATCGTGTAGCGAACGCTTGGCTGTCTGAAGTTGTACGGTGTTCACCTCTCAGCAACACAGCGACGGTGGCGCATCGGTATGTGCGCAGCAGTTCACTTAGTGGTGGCGTGATTTGCCGATGGGCTCTGCAAGACGGGCTGATACACCATTGGGGACGCTCCCGTGAAGGTTCTGCTGTTTCGGGTCCTGTGCCCATTCCACACTGGCATCTTCCTGGGAGCAGCTCTATCCCTTGACGTCTTCTCAAAGGAATGCCTTGTGCCTGCAGGTGAACACGGAGACTTCAAAGAGTGATGCGTGATTGCCTCCGGACATTTTGATCAGTAGTTGAGGATAGTGCTGCCGGGGGTTCAACTGCAATTTTCAGCCTTGAGACTTCTGGGGGAGTAGCTGAATGGACGTGGTTGGACTTGAATGACCGAGTCAGTCAGAATTGTCAGAAAAGGAGTTGCTGATTCATTGCTAAAGGTATCTAATGTCCTGAGAACACGATTAACCCACCAGGTAACTGAGGCAACACTGTATATTCTTCCACACAAGGCAATAGAAAAACAGCATATGACAAGACTCTTCGACTGACGACACTGGCGTGTACTTCAGTTTGTCTGTTCCATGGATATTTTGCATGTTGCACACTGACCAGCCTCATTCAGTGTCCATGCTGGCTGTCAATCACACCCCTTGAGACTTGTTTGAACAGAGAGTATGGCATCCATCCGTCTGTCAAGCTTTCTGCTCTGATGCTCTTAGAGTGAACCAAACAGAATGCTCTTTTTTCTATGACAGTTCTGGATCATGCACAGTGATGCAGCAGAGGAGGGTGATAGAGGTGCAGCAGAACCAACCAACAACCCTGGAGCTTTGAGAAGGTGAGTTACAGCAGGCCCGGTGTCGCGTGAAATCTGGGAACGTGGTATCTGGGAAGGCTTCCCAGATATCACAGAGTTTTTTGGGGAACGCGTTCCCAAAATGTACTGTGATATCTGGGAAGGCCCGTGATATCTGGGAACGTGGTCTTTCCGAGCTCAGAAGGGCAGAAAGAAAACGAAAAAGAATGGATTTTCGAGATAAGGTAGGAAACAATTTATTTAGGTGCAATTAAGATCTTTGGCCTTCTTGTCATTTTATCTTTTTCGCACGCGTTCCCAGATTTACCGTGATATCTGGGAACGCGTTCCCAGATTTTACGACTGGAAGTTAAGGAAATCTGGGAACGCGTTCCCAGATATCGCGGTAAATCTGGGAACGCGTTTCCCATATATCACGGTTCCCAGATATTATACGACACCGGAAATTGTACGTTTGGTGAGCGGTATTTCACATCAGACGTTTCTTTCCAAGGAGAAAGTTTAGACCACCATGAACAGATATGAAATAAATGTTAGCGAACCGCCAAGAGAAACGTGGACAAACGGGTCACAAGACAAAACACGACGCGTTTTCGACCTCTAGGTCTTCTTCAAATTCGCTTTGTTGACTGGTTGCGATATGTGGTCATGACCAGATGGTTTATTATTCGTCGTGATCGAAATGCGGTGAAATAACTACAGACTGATAGTGACTTGCACGCACTGCCTGACAGGTTCTCTGTGCCTTCACATGTTGTTATCTCATTGCTTTGCATGTATTAAAACAAAAACCGTATCAGCTACCATTTCATGAAAATAAATGTTTATGATCCGGAGCGTGGCTTAATTATAGCTTACATCTTTACTTGGTTATTGTTTCCTCTTTTTATACATGTACGGAGAGTAAGGCTCTACACATTTTTTTCAAAAATTAACTTAACAATTCATGTTTCCTACACGTACGGATTACCCTACAGAGATTTTATTAACTTAACAATTGCTAAAAATCATATAACATTTATGTTCTTAGTAAAGCAAAAGCCGGTTAAAAAACAAAAACAAAAAACAAAAAACAAAAACAAAAAACAAAAAAAAAAAACGATCATGACCTAGTTGCAGGAAATGGCCACGCCCAAAAGGTCAAACAAAGGTTACAAACCTTCGCTTCTACCACTTTTTGAATACAGCTTGCTAAGAAGTCTATCCGCACCAAATGTCGTGCTTCTACCCCCAAAATCAGTCTCTGCTGAAAACGTGTTTGTTAACAGGCTCACTGGGTCCATCTTTTTCTTTCTTTAGTCTTCAGCTTCCTGCTCCGACATAAACATAGCAAAGAAGCAGAACACAAATGGCCCTTGGATCGACTGTAAGGTGTGGAATTTTAAAATTATCCATGCAAAATGACGTCTGAAAAATGACTGTCTAAAACAGAAAGCAAAAGATAGATGTCAATTCAGCAAAACCGGTACGTTTCTTGCTTTGAACAGTAAACAAAGCCTCCGATTATAGTTACCGAAAGGGCTCGCTGAGACAGTTTTGAATCACCAAATAAAGGCACGTTATGATTCGGATCCAAAATCAAAACAACCAACTGATAATTTCAGTTCGACTCACCAGTGAAAAAGTTTCATACAGTTGCTGAGAGTGTGCGTTTGTTAACAGTAGAATTTACACAACGGAGAGAGAGAGAGAGAGAGAGAGAGAGAGAAGAGAGAGAGAGAGAGAGAGAGAGAGAGACGTCCTCTTGCACGAACATGATTATTGATCAACAAACTGTCAACATTTTCAGTTAAGCAGTTTGCGGCCAATCTCTCTCTCTCTCTCTCTCTCTCTCTCTCTCTCTCTCTCTCTCTCTCTCTGTGTGTGTGTGTGTGTGTGTGTGTGTGTGTGTGTGTGCGTGTGTGTGTGTGTTGTGGTGTGTGTGTGTGTGTGTGTGTGTGCGTGTGTGTGTGTGTGTGTGTGTGTGTGTGTGTGTGCGCGCGCGCGCGTGTGTATGTGTGTGCATGCGTGCGTCCGTGCGTGCGTGCGTATGTGTGTCTTTTTGAGTCGTGGTAACCTCTGACGAAAAAAAAGCCAACATAGCAACAACAACAACAGTCACCACCACCATTACAACAGTAGTATCACCCATGAACGAACAAAAGTGATGGAGAGGTCAAAGTTGAAGTCGTTTCATCCAGCTGGACCACACAGAATCCTTTGTGAGCTGTCCAACCCGCATAAGAAAAAAAAAAAAAAAACCCGCCATAATTATCATCAACAGATCACATCATTCAAAAAAGAAAACACATATAAATACTTTGAAAAAAAGTCAAACCAATCCTCCATCAAGGCAGCAATAAGATGATGGAGAAACTACTAACGCCTTAGAGGCGTCACAGACAACAAGAAGCCACGTTTTCTTTCTGCGTACGCAGGCTGATACTCCTGCGGACACTGGAGTTTTGTGTGTATGACCGTTTTCCATCATCCGCCATTAAAGCAGCCATACTCCATCTTCGGGGAAGGTGCATGCAATATGTAACGTGTCATCCATACCAACGGCCAAACTGGCCTTGTCTTCCGAAAGTTGGTGATGGGATTTGACGTGTGTGCAAGATGTGCCTGTACCGAAATTCGAACCTGCAACCCCAGGATCACGAGTCTGGGCGCTCTACCAACTGACCTATTCCGTCCCCCCCCCCCCCCCCCCCCCCCCCCCCCCCCCCCCCCCAAGCTGTTTTTGAGAGCACCAACATTTTCCTGAAATTTTTGCTTCCGGGCTGACAAAAAATCATAATGAATAAACGACAAACACTAAGCACCGGGGGAAAATTAAAACAAAAAGAAAACAAAACATCACCACCACCCACCACCACCACCACCAATGGCAAACAGACACCGTCGAAGGGACAGGCAGCGTGGCTTGTGGACTGTGTGTTCAAGCTCCACTGTCTAATCAATCAATCGACAGTTTTGGCTATGCAGCGAAAGGCTAGGATAAATAAAAAGAGAAGAGAATGCGTCTTATAGCCCAGCCGACCGCAAAGGTCTGTCGCCGCGTTGAAAACAATTCTCAAGTCATATTAGAACAAAAAAAAAAAAAAAAAAAAAAAAAGGGGGGGGGGGGGGGGGGGGGGGGAAGAAAAGAAGAAATCAGCCAGTATAAAATCGCTCTGAGTTATTAAAAAAAAAAAGTGTGTTTGTGTGATAATTTCGTAGGTAAAGGTGCTTAAGAATTATACAATTTGATCCCGGGGAGAAAAAGAAGAAAGAAGAAGAAGAAAAGAAAGAAAAATGGAAGGAAAAATCAGTACATTTCCATCAGTTTGATGGGAAAAAAAATGATTACAGAGAATACAAGAGATGGTAGTCATCAGTTTAAAATGAAATGATTGGATGAAGATGAGAGAGAGAGAGAGAGAGAGAGAGAGAGAGAGAGAGAGAGTATGCAAGGGGGGGGGGGGGGGGGGGTGGAACCCAAACTGGGATTTTCGTAAACATGAAAAATAGAAGACTCTCTTCTCTTAGCTTACTAGTTTTATAGTTAATTTAGTCCCCCCCCCCCCCCCCCCCCCCCCCCCCCCCCAAAAAGTTAATTTAGTCAGACGGTAAGTTAGTAATAAAATGAAATGTATACAAATAGAAGTGTCTTCTAACAGCTACTTTTTAGTTTGTAGCTAATTGATTAGCCTTTACGTTAGTTATGAAGGCAAAGAAGTAAAGAAGTATCTCTATCTATCTATCTATCTCTATCTATCTATATATATATATATATATATATATATATATATATAAAGATACCGGTGTGCCTAGATCAGAGTTTTTTTTGTTTTATTTAAACCTTACTAACCATGACTATTTTTGCTATTATCAAAATGGCGTGAATCAGTATACATCGATGGTCACATATTATAAATGTAAGCACGTTGTTGCATTTTCCTTCTATAACAATTAAATATTTTTAAAATTTCAATGACCACGATTAATCTGAAAAAAGTGAAATAACCTTTTAGTAATAATGCTGAAGAAATTAATTCTCCAAAAAAAAAAAAAAAGTAAAGAAAGAAAAATAAAAGCAAACAATTACTTGAAACGAATAAATGAATAAATAGATAAAGAATAAGCAGATAAAGAAATGCGCGAAAGAATACAAAGAAAATAGGGAGAAGAGAGAATCGCAAAAAGAAGTTAACAAACGAATGAAATAGAAACACAAATTAAAAAAAAATTAAGAGAGAGCATTAAAAATCATTGAAAACAACGACAACTAAACACTGAGAATAAAGCCAACTCAAAAACGAATTTGGGGGCCGGAATAGTTCAGTGGTAGAGCGCTGGTGTAACGAAAAGTTTTAAACCCCCCGAATGGTTTTAACTCCCAGGGAGTTGAACTGTTCATGTGTAAATTTTAACTCCCCGGGAGTTAAACTAGAATGACTCTCACCCGGTGCCAAAATAACTCCACTCAGTAAACTTCAAAATGTTCTAATTTTTTTTTTTTTTTTTTTTTTTTTTTTTTAGTACAGATTAACTCCCGGGAGTTAATCCAGGCGTGTAAAAGTTTAACTCCCCACCCACTAAGGGGAGTCAGTTTTTTTCACAGTTTAGAATACCCCCCCCCCCCCCCCCCCCCCCCCCCCCGGAGTTAATGGGTACACGTGTTTTCTGACTCCCAGGGAGTTACTTTGTAACAAAGGGGGAGTTAATCTGATCATGACTAAGATGACTCCCCACCCACCTATTCCCAGGTTTTCTTCGGTTATGGAAAGGGGATTTAATGTTCATGATCATCATCATCATAGGGAAAGGAAATGTCCGTGTACATATTCATGTGCTCATCTATGCATGTCCTTGATATTTTACTATGCCTTTTTGTATATAATCTGTATGTAAAGTCTGTATATACATGAATTAATGAATTTGGTTTGATGCCTTTGGTACTCCAGTCTTTGACGTCTCTCTCTCTCTCTCTCTCTCTCTCTCTCTCCTCTCTCTCTCTC